>JAJPUD010004731.1:43975-89853 GCA_023553655.1 Myrmecobius fasciatus | reverse complement strand
AGGTTCACCATGTTTGCTAATACTAAGGATGCTCAGAGGTTCGCCATGTTTACTAATATTTAAGGATGCTTAGAGGTTCACCATGTTTGCTAATACTAAGGATGCTTGGAGGTTCACCATGTTTGTTCATATTAAGGATGCTCCATGGTTCACCATTGCTAATACTAAAGATATGAAGAACTTCTGAGCATAGTACTGATTTTCTTCTTTCTTGAGACCTTGTATGTCTCAAACATCTCTCTAGACCTCCTAGATTTATTTGGTCAATTTGGTCACTCCCCCCCACCACCACCCCCTTCGTTTGGAATAGAACAGAAACTCCATTCAGATTTTCATTTCTGTTTCATTCTTTTCTTGGTATTGTACCAAGCCATAGTCAGTCATTACTTATAGAACCACACACACAATAGTAGTATCTGAAAAGTTCAGTCTTGATGCAGGGAAATGTAGGTACTCATAATATCAGATAAAGATTTAAATAAACAATAAAATGAACTACAAGGTTTTGAGTAGACAGAAGCCCAGCAATCCAATGAGAATTTTCAAGTCTTTTTGTGTTGGCAAGGGGAATAATCAAGAGCAATGGGTAATCAAGATGGTGACTAAAGCTAAGAGCAGACATACTTCCCAAGCCCCTCCACTTCAGCCATTTACTCAGAAAGGAAAAGTAAGGAAGCAGCAAGCTTGTAGTGAGTTCAGAAATGCCTCCAACAGGTTTTGCTCGAAATGTGAAAGTATGAGACTCCATTTCCCTTTAGTTTACAGCAATAACCACCATGAGAACTTCCTCATCTGGGAATATCTGGACCCCCAGAAGAAATCACCTCGCTTGCTTACAATGGGTTTTCCAAAGAGGGATTCCCTTGTGAGCCAGCAGTTTTTCAGGATCTTGAAATAAATGTCTGGCAAAGTGTGACAGAGGATTCAATCTCCTTCAATAAAATAAACTTGACGTTCTAAAAGAAAAAAGGGCTCAGGACATAAGAAGTGATGCACCATCATATCACCATTGCAGAGTGAGAAGGTAACAAAACTTCAAAGGATAATTGCCAAATAAGAAGCCTTTTTAACAAAAGGAATAGTGCTTCTGAGGCTGGTCTCTGTGTTTGCACTGGCATTTCCAAAGCTCTGATTATTGTCTATTATCTCCTTTTTTAATGACTAATAAATCCCTCTGACATCCTTAGGGAATCAACACTTAAGTGTCTTTTTTTTTCTTCAAACTTTGAATTTTTTAATCTAAATGTGCAATTTTTTCTTGAAAAATAGTATTGCAACAAGATGTTTTAACCATTTTTTTTAATTTTAGAACTGAAATCTATTTTATAAGCTATTCATACTGGGTTGATTTTGTTTTCAGTGCATAATAATAACTTGTAAAGATAATAAAAGGAAAACTGGATTCGTGTAATACAAACATTATCACTGTAATTGACCAAAACCACAATAAACATAAAAGCAAAGCAAGGATTTTCTGAAAGATGGTTTTTGTGTTTTTCACTGGATTTGTAATTTGATCAGTGGAGGAAAACACCAGGGATGAAGATCCTTCTACCGACAGAGATCAGAAACCGCTCTGCAAATCAATCATTAGATGAAATAATTTAACAAAAGAGGGTTTGCCCCACCCCAAAGTAACAAACATCATAGATTCCTGTACTAAGAACTATAATAAAGCCAGAATTAATAACACCTTTGGAAGTGTTAAAGCAAGACAGCCATGCTCTAAGATGGCAGGGTGGCAGCAGGGCACACCTGGGATTTTCCCATGTGATACACCCTGCAAGTAAAGTGGGGAACTTGGGGGCAGAGCATCCAGTTCTGGTGTCTGAGATCACTGGAACAGAATCTTGTGATGTTAGAGGAGGACTGCAGCACAGAAATATGCAGCACAGGGAATTCAGATGTTGCTTCCTACATGTCTATCAGTATTGGTTCAATCCACAATTAACCAGCATGTGTTCTGTCTGTGCCTGGTGGTGGTTGTTTTGTTTTGTTTTGTTGGGAGCTTGGGGGGTAAAGGGTTGTGCTAACTACTGAGGATGCAAAGAAAGGCTAATGAGTGGCAGAAGCTCCCTGTCCTAAAGGGTAAGACAACAGTAATTCTGTCTTGTACATATGATATATACCCAGTGTAAGTGGGAAATGACCTTAGAGGGAAGGCACTGCATACACTAAGGCAGCCTGCAAAAAGCTAATTACAAATGGGAGGTTAGCTGAGCCTTGAAAGAAGTTGCCAGGAGATGGGAGGAAAGAAGGGAGAGGTTTCAAGCCAGTGAAAAATCAGGCAGCCAGAAGCTGGATGTGGGGTGCTAGGACACTGGAGCTCAAAGTTGATGGGGCAGAGTATGGTCTGAAGAATGGAAAGGTAGGAAGGGGCAGCTTATAAAAAACCAAGGGTTTGTTTCCTATTTGATCATGGAGACTATGGGGAATCACCTGAGTTTGGGAATGAAATTTTAAGAAGCCCATTTAGCTTAGTAGGGAGCATAGGAGGAGGAGGAGGGTATTAGCCAAGGGAACAGTTGGCCATGACCAGTTCTCTGGCATGGGGGAGTCCCATGTTGGGGAGCCCTTACAGGCAAAGGCCACACAAAGTGTCCTGACACAAATAGTCAAGAGTAAGACAGACTAGAGCCAGCATGTGAACACCAGCTGGGTCTGGGAGCCGTGGAAAAGGAACCGAGTCCATTGCCACAAGACAAAGCAGCTTCTATTTGCCAAATGACCCCTTTGGGGACAGTCAGTGAATGTCTCTGTGCTTTAGTTTCCCATCTCTAAAATGGAAGATATGATAACTCTAGCACCCACTCATAGGACATCATGTTTTTCTTAATTTGATTTTTTGGGACTGGCTCTTGCAGTCTTGCTCAGGCTGGAAGAAAGGTGGTCACTCTCAGGCTCCCCCATTGCTGCTGCTGAGCTCAGGACTTCTGATCTGATCTGTTTCCACAATGGGTCTCTCTGCTTCTCCTTAGGCAGCCTGGGGGGCCCCACTCCTAAGATCTGTTTCCACAATGGATCTCTCTGCTTCTCCTTAGGCAGCCTGGGGGACCCCCACTCCTAAGAGCTCACCATCCTGGGGCCAGACTTCTGGTGGACACTCAACATTAGCCCTACAGCTCAGGTCTCCCAAGCTCACATGATCCAATAGCCTCTTCTCAGAATCGGGGATTGGGGGCTATGTCTTGTGGAAAGCTAAATGCCAGCCTGGCCACTCCATGTTCCAAGCACTCTGCCAGGCCTGAGGACAAAGGCAAAGACCCAAAATTCTCTGGCTTCGTGGAACTTACATCCTCCCGTTGAGAGGTCAAGGACAATGAGCGGATGTACACAAATACAGAATTAGGCCAAAGCAAAAACAAAGCTTTGTTTTACTGGACTCATAATGCCCTTCAGAGGATCCCCAAGGTCATCAAACCCAATGCTCTTGTAGCACAGATGGGGAAACAGACTCAAAAGGCTTAAAAGATTTGCCCAGGAGGGCTAATGTCCAGTAGTTGGAAGAGACATGGAATCCAGAATGAACCAAAGGGAGCAAGGCTGCTGGGCTCCCTGACTCTCCTGGGGCTCCTCAGCCACAGGAGGAGACAGAGGTACAGTCCAGTAGCCTCCCTCTGTCTCACTTCCCATTAGTGGGGTCTTTTCTATGGAGGGAAGAACACCAGGCTCTCCATCACAGAATCTGAGCGAGAAGGGACAGCCAGCCTTCGGCTCACAGCACCGTGTCTCTTCACAAATCTCAGCCCTGCCAAGTTAATACGAACACCCTGTATTACTTAAGGCTAAGAGAACAATATAAGCTACATTGACAGGCCTCAGTTCAGTGATTGACTTTTCCTGTCTCTCTGAAAAAGCCAAACGGCGCCTGCTGAGGTGAATTCAGGAGATGAAAGCTGAAGGTCAAGTCAGCTCTCCAGCTCCCATTCCAAGAACTTTTTCTGGATATCTTGCAAAAAAACATCTGGGTTTATAGTTCACCAACCTTGCCCTCACCCTTTCCTCACTGTTCTCCTCTATTAGAGTGCCTTAAAAAAGAGAGAAAGCGGGGCCAGGAGAACAGCCTCAGGAAGCCCCCGCCATTGGCCATTCTACAGCATCTTCCCCCATCCATCCCTCCCACCTCTTCTCGGCTACTGCTGCACCTTAGGCTGCTGAGTACCTGAAACAGAAAGGAGATTTCCATGTGTCCCCACACTGACTGAAGCTTTCACCCACAAAGAGTCTGTGCAATGTCCCACTCTCAAAAAGAAAGCCCAATTATGTCAGACAGTGATACACAGATGATCTTACATCTCCCTTAGCATTAGAAAAGCCAACCGTGTAGCCAGGACACTTTGGGCTCAATTGAAGAACAGGGTCCAAATCCTCCCAGAAGATGTGGCTTCCCATCCAACCTCTGTCTCAACAGCATCTCAGGAGCCGAATTCACCCCGTGGCTTGGATCACCTTAACCCTTGTTTGTCCCAGGCTCCTTAAAGCCCAAGTTGGCTTTCTCAGAATTATTGTTATAATTGCATAAAATGAAACAGGGAGGGCTGCAAAGGAAGCCAGTTATAATGAAAAAACATTTTTAAAAATTTTAAACAACATATTTCCATTCCCCAGTGAGAAAGCCCTGGAGATGCTTGGATTTTATTGTTGCCTCCTTCCATTTTGTGGCCCCCTCTCCTTCCTCCCTTGCAGCTCTTGTGGGGGCACTGAGCTTGGGGGCATTCCTAACCTCCTCTTGTTTTTATTTTCAGGCAGAGCCAAGATCCTGATAATCTCTTCTGATCTGTCCTTCAGGGTGAGCAGAAGCCATTCCACCCAAGAAATTGCCTATTGCTACTGACTAAATCTAAGTAAAAAGTGAATGCCCCAAACCCACAGGCAATGTCATCCAAGCTTGTCTCTGGCTCTGGTTTTTTCCCTAAAAACCCGTTCACATAGCTTGGAATGATTTTCAGAAGGCCAAGGCTAACTATCTGTATTTATAGGAAAGGCTCTATTACACAGCCAGCCAATTTCCTGTGGTTGTTTCAGTCAGAGATTTGGGGTTTGGGTTCTGGAGGTGGAGAGATGGAGGACAATGGAAGAGTACCCCCAAATCAAAAGCGAAAGCATGTCTTACTTATTGTCTTACATGACGGAGAGGACTAAGATCAATACACACAAAAACCTTCTTAGGATGGGACTGCCAAAGGTGCCATCAGCCACTATCCATGGATGGTCACCAAAGTACAGGGTTACTAGAGCCGGGGGAGACACCAGCCTAAAATAATGGAAACACAGTCAATGGTGAAAGGTGACCCCCGACCCGGATTCATGATGATGGCCAAACTCTGAGGACAGCTGAGCAAACACAGCTCTCTTATCTCAGTAACGAGATTGGGGACTATGGGTACAGAATGTTGCATACATCATCAGACATAGCTTCTGCCTCAGCTGACTTCTCTTGATTGTTCTTCTTTGTCACAAGGAGCATATAGGGACATGTCAGAAAATGATTGTGACTTTCAGGCCTGGTTCCAGTTTCTGAAATTGCTGCTTTCTACTTGTGTGACTTTAGGCAAAGCTTGTTAATCTGTCTGTATCTCAGTTTTTCCATCTATAAAATTAAAAAATAAATTTGGAATAGTTGACTGCTGAGATCCCTTTCAGCTCTAAATCTTGAGTCCCAACTTAAAAAATATCAAAAGACCATCCTTGTGAGTGGTCTTTATGACCATTTTTATTTACTCCAAAATATAGCTGAACCTAGTCAGCATTGGCCATTAACAATTTTTATGTAAATTGTTCATGCTATAATTAAGTGAGTAATAGAATCCAAAAGCAATGGAATAAGGGATCCATCAGTGCATCCCTCATTGATTGGTGGAGTTTTGAGGAATTAAAATGTCTGGTTTATTGTACAATTGTACTTCATTACCATGTTCTCCTTGAAAATAAAGTAATAACAACTAACTGCTTTAGTAATGATGGAAAAGCTTTCTCAGCTTTAAAGAAACCCTTTATTTGCTATTGAAATTTTTATTATTTCTAAATGGTGGCATATGAAAAAATCCATTCCTTTTACTCAGAGGAAAACTTTAGTAGTTTGGAAAAATCTGGCCTTTAAGTACAATGGCCAGCACTTAAGGTGAAACTTAAATTTCAGATTACTGTTTCCATAACCATAGTCCATCATCCACATTATCTACAAAAAAGCCAGTGGTTGAACAAAAGTCACTGGTGATTTACAGGTCTTGCAGTCACATTAGCTAGATTTCGCTCACGGGTAAAAATAAACGAAGTACGAGTAAAGTAAAAGGCAGGTATATATTCTAGGTAATGCCAGCATATTCTTGGTGTCAATCGAGCAACAGCTCTTGCATTTATATTAAAAGTCTTTATTTCATAGATAAAAAAAGAAAAGAAATGGAATCGTGATTTTGCATCATCAGTGATGCAATGAAAACCCCAAATCTGAACTCCTAAACACTTCAGAACATGGATGGTGCCTTAAGGAAGTGGAAATAGTACTTGAGAGGCAGATGCACTTGACCAAGTAGACACAAGAAAAATCCATGCAGAGGAAAGCATTTTATAAAGACAATTGAAAAGTATTTTGAAGATAATCTTGAAGAAAAGATTCCCTCCCAAAATAGAAAAGATCGTGAATGACAGTATATACAGTGACAGAGACAAAGAGAAATAGAGAGAAAATACAGAGAGATACAAAGAAATAGAAGGAGGACGGGAGGGGAGAGGGAGAGGAAAAAAGAAAGGAAGAAAAGGGGAAGATCAGAGAAATAAGCAACTTCAAATTAGTCTATTCTATGTGTCTTGAAAGGGTAGGCATCTACTGTTGGAGTGGGGTGGGAGGTATAGAGAAAACTAATCTAGAGACCAATAATCATTAATTTCATATATACCTCCAATATAGTTGGTGAAATTACCAACTATAGATTACATGAGGAGTTTTGTGAACTAAGAGAAAGTGGGTTCTGTCCCTTTAAGGTCCAGCTGTAGAGAGGAATAGAGCCAGAGAGTCCATGAGGACCCCACAAATGGAGCGAAAGACATCCAAGTTGTTTTGGCTACATGTGTTTCCAAAATGTCTCCCCACCAGTGCCCTTTAGATCTGTGTCCTCTCTCCCCACTAACCACATGTGATCATTGGTGAGAATGTACCAAGTTTATGGGAGCAATGTTAACTTCTGTTCTTCCTACACCATTATGAGTACATACCTTTGCTTTGAGCTAATTGTGTTAACTATTACAGGTAAACACTGATGGGGGCTCACACGTTACAATGTTAAAAACCTAGACCTAAAGAGCAACATCATCTGGGACTTCTTGTGTGCCAGATGAGTATGGGAGAGGAGTTATGAGGAGCATTGAATGAGATTTCATTTTAAAGCTCTCTTCGGGGCAGCTATGTGGCACAGTGGATAGAGCACCAGCCCTGAAGTCAGGAGGACCTGAGTTCAAATCTGATCTCAAACACTTAACATTCCCTAGTTGTGTGACCCTGGGCAAGTCATTTAACCTCAATTGCCTTAGCAAAAAAAAAATAAAGAAAATAAAATAAAGAAATAAATAAAGTTCTCTTCAGAACCCCAGTTCCCTTCTTGTAGACACAGTGAAGAGTTATACAAGGGTTTCAGAAAAAAATTTGACTAGAGTAACTGAAGTCTCAATTATCTATAATTTAACAAGCAGTTACAAATTTTCTCTACTTAAAAATTGATGATTAAATGGTCTAATCAGACTCTTAACAGCCAAAATCTTGAAAAATACAGGAAGACAAGCATGACTGACACATTCATTTTCCTGAAGGGAGGCAAAGCCCAGACACCAGCTGTAGACTAACGAATGTTCCTTCCATCCAAAATAATACTTCAGCAAATGAAAAAACAGGGACACATAGAAGACATCTCTACAAAATGCAGAACTGTTTAAATACAAAATAATGAGATGGGATAATAAAGGACACGTCTGAGAACCCAGATTCAAGACCTGTGTGGGTTTCTCTAAAACCGTGGGGTCTAGGTCACTTCTGGCTCCAATTAATAATCCTACCACTGAAGTGAGTCTCATTATAACTCCAGCCTTGAAGTCACAGAGACCCACAGGCAAGCCCTGCTTTTGACAAGTGCCAGCTACATACATGACTGTCAGCAAATTACTAAACAGTTTAATGCTCCGAACAATGGTCTAAGACTATAAGTCATGGAAAAATGGCTATTATTCACAGGAATGATTTCCATACCAGATCTGGACAGGTTCAAAATAGAAAATCAAATAAGAAACAAGTGTAGCTGTGAGAGAGGCAAATTAATATCTAAGAAAAAAAAGTCGCAAACACAGCAGCAAGTCTTGAACACAAGACCTAAGTTCAAATCCCACCTATAGCATGCATTCTATGTGACTATGGACAATTCTCAAGGGCTCAGTTTCTTCCTTTGTAAAACAGGGAGATTAGTACTTCTCTTAACAAGTAACTTTCAAACAAAATCACACCAGTTTGGCATATAGTAGGTGTTTAATAAATGTTTGTTGTTCGGTGGGTGGTGCTATTTGAAGCACCTATAGGTGTTACAGATAAGTCAAGGATCATTATGATCCCTGGCCCATTTCCCAGAAAGGATTGGGACCGATTTGCATCATGGTGCCTTCCTTTGCTTGCAGTTTCCGAGTCATTCGAGCTCATTTCATCTGCCCGAAGAATTCATTAAAATGTGAAATCTGCAAGTTGGACTATAAATTCCAAGTGTAGCCATTAATGCTGCATTTCAGACATCACAAACTTCCAATAACTTTAAATGGGTTGTCCTCTGCTAATTTGCTGCTCTCAATAACGCACAATAAATTCAATTAAAAAGAAAAGCATCTTAAAATTATTTGCAAGATCGACTAGGAGAGCTCTTGGCTCCCAAGATGTATCATAATAAAAACTCATCTAATATGCATTACATTGTTGAAATCAAAAGGAAATTGGCTCTCCTCCTGCCACCCACCAGAGGGACGGAAGCCAGGTTTTTAAAGCAGCACCCACTAATGATTGTGCTAATTTTCTTGTACTATCTGAAGCTCATCTTGGAGGCAGATCCTAATAAAGGGAAGTGGGAATGGATGAGTATGGCCTCGTCTCCAAAAAGGCCTGGCCCAGGTCGGTCCTTAGGGCCCAAGAGAGCTCTGGGCCCTTCCTCCCCAGCCCACCCAAAGGTAACTTACTAAGCTTCCAGAAATCCTATGAGCTCCAGGGGCTTCCACCCTGCAATAGCGCATTGACTCCCAATGACATCTTACAAAACTCCATCAAATCTCCCTGCGCCTCCTTCAGATGCAAGGCACAAGAGGGGGACTTTATTCTTTAGCCTCCATTCTCCTAGTTACTGCAGATTGGGGTCACCTGTCATTTTACCCTTAAACACCGAAGGCTCCGGCCCGCAGGCCCTTCCGGATCCCCACCACGGTCAGCGGCCCCACATCCACCTTTTGATATTTTAATTCTTCGACTTAACATTTCAAAGGGGGCTGGCTAGTTCAGGAGAAAGGTGGGGAGTGAGTGGGGGAGGGGACGACGGGCCTTTCCAATCCCCATCTTCCTCCTCCTCTACCTCCTTACCTAGATTTTTTCCTCTTCCTCCTCCCTCCCTCCCTTGCCCACTTCTCCTCCTCCTCCTCCTCCTCCTCCTCGCCCTCCTGCTCTCCTCCTCTTTTTTTTCCAGCTCCCCTCCTCCTCCTCTCCCTCCTCCTCCTTTTCCACCTCCCCACCCTTGCTCTCCTCCTCCCTTTCCCTTCCTCCCTCTCTCCCTCGGAGGAAGGAGGGGGAGGGGACCCCGGGCTGCCCGGGCTGCGGGTGCTCGCGGGTTCCAGGTGTCACTTACCCAGGCGGGTGAGGCCGGCTCATTTTGGCGGGGGCCTCGTGGACAGCGCAGAAAAGGGAAGGCGATGGGGCGCGGGGCGGGGGGGGGGGGGAGGATGGGGGGCGCCGAGCCGTGGCCGGGAAGCCCCACCTGTAGCGGAGCCGCTCGGCCTCCGCTAGGCCCCGCTGAGCCCGGCCCGCGGGGAGCGCGTCCTGGCCGGGGGCGTCTCGTCCCTGCGCCCCGAGCCCTCCACCCGGTGCCCGGCGCTCAGCCCGCAGCCTCCTGGCCCCAGGCCGGATCCCCGGTAGCCACAGCCTTCCCGTTGCTAAGGGAGGAGGAAAGGAGAGGCGGGGGGCAAGGAGCTGAAGGGAAGGCGCTCATGTGACAGAGCCTCAGAGCAGCTGCAAGATCCAGGGGCCACCGGGAGCCTGACGGAGCCGAGACCCCAAGGGGGAAGGGAGGGGAAGCAACAAGGGGAGCCCTGCTCCGGGGCCAGGCGAGGCGAGCCAGAAGTGCGCCCCAGCTCTGCGCTCCCTGCGCACCTGCTAGGAAAACACAAGCACAGCTGTTCCCTATTCTGACTGGGCCCAGCCCCCCGGGGCTGCCCAGGGTCCGAGAGCGGAGCGGGTTGGAGGGTCACCCTCCGAGCAGGGAGGGGCCGAGGTGGAGGACAGAAGTCAGCCCTGATGGAGGCGGGTGCCCTGGAGAGAAAGCCATCCCCAGCTCCCGAGAGCTCAGCCCCCGAGCCCCAAAGGGGCAAGGCAAGGGGTGCGTCTCCCTGGCAATGGTTGGCCCCCGCCCTGGAAGTTTCCCTTGCCCGCCTCTGGAGATGTCTCCTCCCCCCCAGCCGGGCCCACAATCATCAGAGAAACTACAAATAATAATAATAATAATAACTTATAAGGGCAGTTAGACTCTCCCTGTCCTTCACTCACTCACCCGTAATCTTCTGCAATGTCTTTCTTCCCCACCTCCCTGCAGAACGCTTCCTGAGTTTCCCAATGACCTCTTAGTGAGTAGGTCCATTTAAAAATAATAATAAAGGTGTTAATGAGGCTTTTTAAAAATATAATTGTTCCCTCAGGAGGGAGAGAGGGAAGGAAGGAGGGAGGGACAAAGGTAATAAGAGAGGGAGAAAAGGAAGGGAGGAAAGGAAGGAGAAAGGTAGAAAGAGAGAAGGGAAATTTTTTTATTACATGCCAAACAGTTAAGGACACAAATACAAAAGTGATGAAGGCCCTGGGCTCTCAAAGAGATGACATTTTACTAGGGAATATGGTGACTAGGAAAGAAGCCCTGGAGAGTCAGGGAGATCTGTAGGGCCCTCGGTTGACAAGGAACTTTTCAGGAACAACAGCAGAATTGATCTGATCACTGTGCCCTGTACCAGAGGTGAAAGTTGGGGAAGAAAAGGTTCAGGGGTTCCTGGCCAGTCTTAGAGGTGGTCGATCCTCCAGGGCAGACACTTGGTGAGATGTGAAGGGTGATTTGGTGGTCTCCTTCAGAACTAGATACAACACTAATAGCCCCTCACCAGTCAAGGCAGCTCATTCCCTGATTGCAGCTCTGTCTTCATATTATTGTGATGGTTTGATTCTGTGCTTGGTTCTGTTTATTTCATTCTTCCAGGTTGCCCTTGATTATTTATAATAGTTATTCTCTAATCTAACGACTAAATGAGCATTCACTAAGTGTGGGTTGTGTGCCAGCCATTGCACTAGGTTATGGGGATGCCGGTTATTTGGTGTCCTTCATCCTTGAAAAGGACCAACATGACATCACCATGTTAGAGTTGAGTTACAATATGGCCGACTGTGGCTGATCAGACCAATGCGAGCTCGGGATGCTCGGCAATGAGCAGAAGCAAGAGAACATTGTACAGGGAAACGTGAAGATTATATGATGATCAACTCTGATGGGCTCGGCTCTTAACAATTTCACTCAGCATCAGTTCATGTAAGTCTGAGGCTTTTGTGAAATCCAGAACAATAATAGTCCATGACATTCAGATAGCCTAGCTTATTCTTCCAGCTGATGGGCAGCCACTCCGTTTCCAGTTCTCTGCCACCACAAAAAGGACTGCCACAAACATTTTTGCACGCGTGGGGCCCTTTCCCTCTTTTATGATCTCTTGGCTTCTATGACCAATCTCTCTCCTCTGATTCTCATTCCTCTGGTTCATTTGGTTCGTCTCCTTCCTCTTTGCCTCTAAAGGAAAATAGGGTTCACACACTAAGTGAAGGTCAGAGGCAGTCTGGAACCTAAGTCTTCTGATGACAGAACCAGGAAACTCTGTCCCCATGTTGGTCCTCTTCCTCTCTATCCCTCTTCAGCCTTCCCTATTTACAACCATGATTCTGAAGGTCTGTCATTTCTGTATGGTCAGTATCTCTCTCCCATCTCTCCCTTTTCTTTTTTTCTTTTCTGCTGTCCAGTTCAGGCCCTCACCAACTATCACAGAATCAGCTTGGAATAACCTCTGAATTAAACATCCAGCCCCCAGTTTCTCCCCTTCACACAACTGCCATAAAATGTTCCTAATGTAGAGGGCTGCTTACCCCCAGACCAGCTGCCCAGGCCTGAATGAGTTCAGACACTATCTGGAGGGAAGCCAGTTGAACCACAACTGATTAGGATAGTAAATGGACTGATTAATGGCCTGGATAAATGGGGTAATTCTGTCACTCAGCAGGACCTCTGAGAGACCTCCCTTCTCTGGTCGGTCGTTTTATTCCCTAGAGGCTACTAAGGGAAAGTGACTGCCTTTCCCTCAGGAACTGACTGGAGACCTTACTGCCATCTTAGTGACAAAGAGAGACTTGGTTGATACAATTGACACTTATTGAGCACTTATTATGTGTGTGGAATTGAGGGTGGGCTGGGATGGGGGGAGATATCTTCCCTGGCAGAATGGGTGGTTGGGAATAATTTGTTCAAACAGCCTTGAAGACAGCTGAAGAAGGCCTTGGAGAGCACTTAGAGCGCCAGGCAAGGATTTACTCTGCTCCACTTGGGAAGCCATTAGGACCCTCTGGGTTTGGTGTTTGCTGTAATGCTGAAGACTATTTTATTGGCGATCTTCTCCCATTAGATTGTAAGCCCTTTGAGAATGGGGGCTGGTGAGGTTTTTCTCTTTGTATCCTCAGGGCTCCCTCAGTGCTTGACAATGCTGAATTAATTCTTATTCATTCCCAATTCCAGAGTTTCCTCACTTGAATGACCAAAGCTTTCTCCTAGGAGTCAGCAAATCTGGGTGATGATCCGCTCAAACTTTTTAAGTGGGAAGATCCCAGGGGTCTTGGAGAAGTAAACAGGTGGCATTTAGGGAAATCAGTGCATTGTGGGGAAGGTGGAAACATCAGCTGTTTGTATTCAAGAAAGAGACAAACAAAGGTCATTTGTCAACTGGGTCCAAGAAATACAAGTCTTGATTTACAGAGGATGAATTGTCTTATCTTTACTGACTTTGGCCCCTACACAGGGTCTCCTCTGGGAACAACAGAATAAAGCTTCTATTGTAGGCTCTCCAGACCTGCACAAAATTGATCCTAGGTTCCAGACAGACAAACAGACAGAATCTTATGATCTTCGATTTAGAATGGGAAGGGATTGTAAACCCCATTGAATCCAAGAGTTGAATCTACTCATTTTAGGCAGGGGCTCTATCTTCTCTTCCACTGTGCTGAGAGGGACAGAGAGAGAAGGAGAGGAAGGGAGTTATTCCATGTTTGTTTTTTTAAAGGAAAAATCTCAATTGTTTTAATTATCATTTTACAAGAGAGAGGGATATGAAATGTGGAGCACAACATAACATTTTCATGCTCTCTATTGATGTTTGCTTGCATTGTGTTTCCTTTCTCTGATTTTCTTTTTTTTTCTTGTAGATAGGATTTTTCTTGCACAACTTGTCAAGTATTTCAACATTATTAACATGTAGTGAAATTCCTGCCATCTAGGGGAGGGGAGGGGACTGGGGGTAAAAGTTGTAATGGAAAGCTTTGTAAAGATCAATGTTGGGGAACTACCAATACATATGTTATACAAATAAAAAGCTCTAATAAAAAAAATTATCATTTTACAAATGAATGCTATTATTAGGGAAAGGTGTCACTAGGATTTTCACCAACACACACACACACACAATTAGTACAGAAATAATCTTTTTTCCCTCTTTCCTTCTATTGGTCCAAAAAAAGTATCCATAAAATTTAACAATACAAAAATATGGGAAGCTGGAATGGGAGGGAAGGCAGGTGGGACTCAATTTATTTATTCAAGTATTTGTGGGTTCCACTTAAATACAGCAGAGATCAGAAGTACAAATTGTGATCCTTGCCCTCAAGGAATTGGCAGGACAGATACAA
Organism: Myrmecobius fasciatus; assembly: GCA_023553655.1. NCBI lineage: Eukaryota > Metazoa > Chordata > Mammalia > Dasyuromorphia > Myrmecobiidae > Myrmecobius > Myrmecobius fasciatus. Next base: position 75,653 of record JAJPUD010004731.1, on the reverse strand, counting down.
ATCCAATTAAATTAAATTGAATTTAGTGCAAACTTATTGGGGACAACTTACTTATTGAGTGGTATACTAGGAATAAACTATACTATATTCTATGCTATACTATAGTATATACTATACTAGGAATCTTCAGAACCAAAAAAAGTTCCCTGCCTTCATGGAGTTTAGAGTCTACTGGAAGAGGCATGGTAAGGTAGCACCCCACTGGGCTACAGTATATGTCCAGCAGGAGCTGGAGGTTTATTCCCAGGGGATGGATGACTCAGGTGAGCCCTTCCCAGTGGAAGTAGAAGCCTTTGGACTTCAGAACCAGAACTGTCCCTCCTCTTCCCATGACTTTCCCTGGCCCATCAACTGCCCTTCCTGTGCCGTCTTGGCCCATTTGAAGGTGAAGGGAAGCTGGGCAGAACCCTTTAAAAGGAAAGCCATTCTTGGCCCAAACTGCCCCTTAGGGAGCTGCTGCCTCAGACCCGAGTGATCAGGGGAGGAGAGGCTTATGCTATGCCAGCTGATCTAACAGTATGGCCACGTGCCCTTCCAGCCCAATTCTGGAGAAGCCCAGTGGGTCAGGCAGAGCCCGGGATGTGGCCAGGGCCCCTGCCCCTCCCTGGCAGCTTTTCTTCCCTCCCTCTTAAGCTTTCCTGATGCTCCCTCTCTGTGGACACAAGCCAGACTCCATTCAGCATTTGGGGTGAAGAGGGAGGGATTGTGACCCCAGAGTTGGTTTCCTGCCCCTCAGGAGGTGGGCCACTGAGCAGCAGCTTTGATTTCCGAGCTCCATTGTGGGCCGGGCAGGGCTGTGCTGGGAATGGCCATGGCCAGACTCACAGATGCTGAAAGGGGGACATCCCTCCAGATTGAATCGCATCTGAGCCTTTGATGTGTGGGGCCATCACACCCAGCGACTTCCCTGCTAAGCCACAAGCCAAAGGGGAAGAGAGCCGTTATCATGGGAGTATCATTAGATCCAGAAGGCAGCATCCCGCTGTCACTGTGGTTCCAGCCCTTGAGCCTTTCTAAAGAAATCCTGGGCTACCACACCCAGAAGGAAAGAAAGGGGATCCAAGTCCCCTTGGAAATGGATGCACAAGCTCTTAATGGTCCATCCAAGAAATGGGTCCCCTTTGCCTTTGGCAAAAGGAGCTGATGGCTTCGAACCAAGAGCGGGAGGTGAGCTTCTGGGAAGCAAGCACAGTGTCATTTCTCTGCCATCTCCCGGTACCTGTGGTTCCCAGAGCCCAGCCCAGGGGCTGCATTGGAGATGCTGCTTAGGCAAGGCTACCTCTTGTCTGCTTGGTTGATTGACAGGGTGGCCTGTCCCCATCCCTTAAATATGGTGCCATATACTGCTAAGGTCCCTCCCCCTAATACCATTGGGATTCAGTGTAAGATCTGGAAGACGCCTTTCACCCATCTATTTTCTCCCCTTCCATTGCTGATCATCTGCCAGCTCTGGCCAGCATTGTCTCTTCACCACTTCCCACTGCAAAGAAGCCTTCCTGGTTTTGCTCTTCCTCATGGCCACAAGAATTGTGATCATTGGTCAGCATCCTTCACAGGGCAACCAAAGTATTCTTTCTTTAAAAATATTAATAACAAATACATGCAAAATAAATTTTCAAAAATCAACATTCACCTTAGCAAAACCTTGTGTTTCAAAGTTTTCTCCCTCCCTTCCCCTCACCCCCCTCCTCTAAAGAGCAAGTAATTCAATATAGGTTAAACATGGGCAATTCTTCTAGACATTTCCACATTAATCATGCTGCACAAGAAAAATCAAATCAAAAAGGAAATAAATGAGGAAGAAACAAAAAAAAACAAGCAAATAAAAAAGATGAAAATACCATGTTGTGATCCACACACAGTCCCCACAGTCCTCTCTCTGAATACAGATGGCTCTCTCCATCATAAGACCATTGGAACTGGCCTGAATCATCTCATTGTTGGAGAGCCATGTCCATCAGAATTGATCATCATATAGACTTGTTGTTGCCGTGTATGATGATCTCCTGGTTCTGCTCGTTTCACTCAGCATCAGTTCACGCAAGTCTCTCCAGGCCTCTCTGAAATCCTCCTGCTGGTCGTTTCTTACAGAACAATAATATTCCATAACATTCATATACCATAATTTATTCAGCCACTCTCCAATTGATGGGCATCCCTTCAGTTTCCAGTTTCTAGCCACTACAAAAAGGGCTGCCACAAACATTCTTGCACATGTGGGGCCCTTTCCCTCCTCTAAGATCTCTTTGGGATTCAGGTCCAGTAGAAGCACTTCTGGGTCAAAGGGTAGGCACAGTTTGATAGCCCTTTGGGCATATTCTAAATTGCTCTCCAGAATGGTTGGATCTGTTCACAATTCTACCAACAACACATCAGTGTCCCAGTTTTCCCACATCCCCTCCAACATTCATCATTATCTTTTCCTGTCATCTTAGCCATTCTGATAGGTGTGAGATGGTACCTCAGAGTTGTCTCAATTTACATTTCTCAAATCAATGGTGATTTGAAGCATTTTTTCATATGACTAGAAATGGCTTTAATTTCTTCATCTGAAAATTGTATGTTCATATCCTTTGACCATTTACCAATTGGAAAATAGCTTGGATTCTTATAAATTTGAGTCAGTACTCTATATATTCTAGAAATAAGGCCTTTATCAGAACCCTTGGATATAAAATTTTCCCCCCAGTTTCCTGCTTCCCTTCTAATTTTGGCTGCATTGGTTTTGTTTGTACAAAAACTTTTTAAATTTAATATAACAAAAATTATCTATGTTGTACTTCATAATGTTCTCTAGTTTTTCTTTGGTCATAAAATCCTTTCTTCTTCACAGATCTGAGAGATAGACTTATTTCTTGTTCTAATTTGGTTGTATTGTCTCTTTTTCTGTCTAAATCATGAACCCATCACAACCTTCTCTTGGTATAGGACAAAGTAATCTTTCTAACGCACAGCTGCACTAACGATTGAGTCATTCCAAAGATCTAGAACTTGCAGGGGTCACCCTTTACTTAGGTAACTCAAGAGTTAGAGTCAAAAAAATGAAATAAAGAATATCCAATTTCACATCTTGCCTCAAACATTTAATGTCTGTGTGACTCCAACAAGTAATTTCACTTCTCTCGCACCCAGCACCTTCCTTTGTAAAATGGGCATTCTAAAAGCACCTACATTATGGCATTGTAATGACGATCAGGTGATCCTCAATAGATACAAAATCATCTAAGAAATTAAAGGGGTTCGCCTCCAGCTCGAGCTCACCAGTCCCTTTCCTAATGAGGCATCTCAAGCTGTAACTGAACTGGGTGACTGGCTACCTCCCCAACTGAGACTGCTTCGTTCTACGTGAAAGGAGAGAGCGCTCGGAGCTTTGGGGACCCAGGGATGCTTTGTTTTTCCTTTGCAGAGAAAGGGACTATTTTCTATTTATTCAGCTTCTCCTAGGACATTTTAGGTCTTCCCTTTGTATTCAGTTGTGATTCAGTAGTGTCTTTTTTCAGTAGCATCTGACTCTTGGTGATCTCATTTAGGGTTTTCTTAGCAAAGACAATAGTCTGTCATTTCCTTCTCCAGCTCATTTTACAGATGAGGAAACTGAGGCAAACAAGGAGAAGTGACTTGCCCAGTGTCACACAGATATTAAGCGTCTTAAACCAGACTGGAACTCTGGAAGATGAGTCTTCCTGATCTGGCCTGGTGCCCCCAACTGCCTCTCTCTATTCTGACTGTAATTCTATATAGGGAGAGGAGCTAGACCTGTGATTTCCTTGGTAGAAGGGACTCCTGGGTAAGGAAAGTCAGTCTGCATGGGCAGGTTGCAAAGAGTTATTTAGACAAAGGAAAGGCTAAGGGACATATCGGTGTCAGTGTATCCAAGGTGGGGCTTGAGCCCAGCTCTCCCTGGTTCCATGAATCCTCTCTAATCATGTTATTATTTTAATTGTTCAGGTCCACAATGCAGAATGCAAGATCTTGGGGAAAGGGCACAAGTGCCAAGTTAGATTCCGTCTCCCTGGCACATAAACGGTCCCTTCCCATCCTAGACACTTAGGTTTCCTGAAGAAGGTTGGGCCATTGCACGGATGGCCCCCCAAGTCATCCAGCTTAGCAGAAGTAGAGTTTCCTGGCAGGGGAGAAGTGGATGCCTTCTCCTGCCCGGATCTGGGGAGCCCAGAAGGCTTTAGAGCACTGGAGTAGCACAATCAGCCTTGTGCACCAAGGGGATATGGGCACAAAGTAGCTTGGAGAGGAAAGAGTCCGGAGGTAAAAGAGATGAGCAAGAAGGCGATCCCAAGAACAGAAGGGAGCCATTCATGGTGGAACCCAGGGTGGTTCAGTGGGAAGGTTCAGGCCAGAGCTAACATGAAAAATATTGTTGGGAAGGAAGAGCTTGGCCCCTAAATGGGGAGAAAGATGAGGGAAAGAAGTCTGGGTATGGGATCCCAGTTCTTTGCCTTACTATCTAAGCACTCGGGGCAAATCACAACCTTCATGGTTCCTCAGGTTCCTTCCTCCTCTAAATTGATAGTGCCATGTTCCCTAGAGCTTAACATCTCTGGGACAACAGTGGGAGCAACAGATGAGGAGGGGCCAGTTTAGGGAGGGAGATTCTGTTTGGTAATGGGGAAAACATCAGCATGTCCAGCTAGAAATCTCTCTCCAGTGCAAAGTGGAGCTCTGAGCCGGAGCTTGGGCCAGAGATTCCGGCCTGTCCTTGCTGTCTCTGAGCTGAGCTTGCCAGGTCAGAGCCCACGATGGTCTGGAAGCCGGAGGGAATCTCTGAGTCGCTCTTTCTGCTGCTCAGCCTCCCCTGGATCTTTAGCACCTTCATCCAGAGCCCTGGCAACAGAGCAGAGCTGGGTGCCTTCTTGACAGACCCTCCCTTCCTTCCTTTGCCTTTCTCATTTTGTTTTTATGTGAATTTGATTAAATTTGTGGTCAGTGACGAGAAGAATAAAATGCTGAGCAAAATAATTCAGAACCAGAATCACGGAATATCGCATTCGGAAGGAGCCTTGGAGAGCATCTGGTCCAATCCCCAGCGGACCAAGAATCCCTCTGGAAAGGGGACCACTGAAATCTTTGAGTGAGGGGAGGGCTCCCCTGTGACAGTGGGGGGAGGCCCCCTCCACTTTGGGACAGCTCTCACTACTAAGAAATCGTTCCCACCATCAAATCTAAATCTGCTCCCCTCTGACATCTCGACAGCACTCCCAAGTACGTGCCAGGTAGGACCGAACCCAGCCAGTCCTTTCTCCGCACAGCAGCCCACTAAATGCTCATTGTGCCCACAATCTCTCTCTTCTTCCAGCTAAATGTCCCTATTTCCTTCAACTGACCCTTATCTAGGGTGAGGATCCACCCCATTAAACACTAAAGGCCCAGGATTCTTGATTGAATCAATCCATCAAAGGTGCAAACCAGGAACAAACAAGTTCTTAATCAATTTGGGATGTCTTTTGTGCTTGGATCATTGAGTAAACACAAATGAGGGCACCTAGGAAATAGTCTGTGATAGGTTGGAGAGAAATAGCCACCCCCAAGGGAACTGTGGGTAATGCAGCCCACCAATCCAGAGCTAGAAGTCGGGCAGTAAGATGGCCAGAGCCAAGAATGTCCAGTTTCAGGAGGACCAGCAAGCCCTGGACCCTGTATTAGAGGACAAGTAGGGAGGCAGGAACAATCTCAGGGACCCTCTAACTCCCTCCCCCATTAAACAGGCAACAGACTCATGTACTTCCAAAAGTGGCAAAGTTGACGGTCTCATCTGTGATGGCAACAGCATCCCCCAGCAACCCCAGCCAACCGAAGTGTCTTCATGGCAAAGTGAGATCCGAGCCGAAGATCTGGGGTCCACTGACCCCTGGGGTCTAGCAGAGGGCTGCACCCGAGAAGAGCTTCATGATGGCTTAACAAAGGGAAAAACCCATGTCCAAGGACCAGGGACCATGACTGATCCATTGGTCAAAGAGCCCACTCTCCCTGGAGATTTGACACAGATGGCGAGTGTTTCTATAACAACTGCTCTTACTATCCTACATGAGGAAATGCCTTTTGTTCTAAAAGCTAATTTAGCTGCTGGCTGAGAAATCAAGGGCAAGCATACTGGTGGGGACTCATGAACCCCAGCTTTAGAAAAGCCTTCAGGTTTTGCACTAGAGACCTGGGGAGAGATATAGGCAGCCATCCTCTGGGGACTCAACCCATTCCTAGTAGAAGTTTGGGCCATGAGATCACATGGAAGCATCTTCCCTCAAGGTTCTTCGCTGTCATGGGTGTCCCCTTTTGGAGGCTGTCGAAATTGCTGATTTATTTTGGAAGGACCTCCTAAAATGTGGTCCTCAGAGGGGAATATAAGTATTCTAAATGTGGTCAACTAGGGCAGAGTGCAGAGGATTATCACCTTCCTAGTCTTGGGGTTACGTTTTAATTCCCTTTTCCTAGAAGAGAACTATAACTACTCAAAAGGCCTGGCCTGGCCATCCATTCAGGAAAGACCAAATGGATGAAAAGTGTCGATTGGACATCTGTGACAGAAAGTACAGCAAGCCAGCCAGGTGGACCCAGAATGAAGTGGAAGGAAGAGAGAACGCTGGAGACTGCTGTACTTCTCCCAGAAATTAGGCTCCTCCTCCACAAAGTGTTGGACCACTGGGGGACAGGGAGGAGAGCTGTCTCTAGGAATTAAAAATTAATTTTACACAAAAGACAATGGAGAGACAGAGGGTGGTTGTGAGCCACCTGCAATACAACCCTGAGAAAGAAGAGAAGTAAAAGATGTAAGGGAAATGTATGAGAATTAAAACGTTTTAATTCACCACAATGTAAACAGAAGGGACAACAACAAACAAAGCTGAACTCCACACCATGACAACCAAACATCCCCAAGAAGAGGTGAGGGAGCTCCTCCTCCCCTTTTGTTTGCGCAAGTTGGGGCTACAGGGATGGAAAACTCCACTCATGGCAGACTTTTTCAAGTTGTTGGCTAGATTTCCAAAGCTGCCTCTCTCCCCCTCCCCATATCCCTCCCCTCTCTTTCCTCTCTCTTTCCTTCCCTCCCTCCCTTTCTCCCTCCTCTCTCTCTCTCTCTCTCTCTCTCTCTCTCTCTCTCTCTCTCTCTCTTATTTTTGCAATAACTACTGGTCCTCTGAAATGGGGAAAGGAGGAGGGATTCTTTGGGGAAAGTAGGTGACAGGTACACAAAAGTTATCAGTAAAAAATGCATTTGAAAAACATGCCTTTTCTGGCTCAAAATCTCACCGCTCAGAAGTTAATTGGGTGACCAGCTCACAAAGGCAGAGCAGAAAGTAGGAGGAACTTAGAATTACAGGGCCTGAATTCAAACCCCAGTTTGGCTGACCACTCAGTGCCCCATATAACTTAAGGTAAGACTTTTCTTCTGGAGAATTTTACTGAGAGAGGAAATGAGGAGGTTGGGCTCCAGGACCTAATTAGCTTCTTTAAGCTCTGGAGCAGGGCATGATCTGAGGCCTTTGGGCTATCAGTCTGGGAAAGTCTAGTATCCTTTCCTTCTCAGAATAATATTAAGTGGATAAAATGAAAAACAAAGGCTTACAAAAAAATAGTTACCAATTTTTTTTCCTTTTGAGACATTTTTTTTAAAAATTTTTTTGACTGTCATACCTTTTTATGTTTTTTTAGAGAATGGATGGTTTTTATTTAATATTTTTCTTCAGTCACATTTAAAACAATTTTTTTTACATTTTTAAAAAATTGTTGAGCTCTAGCTTCTCTCCCTTATCCCTACCCACAATTAAGAAACCACATGTGAAGTTAGGTAAAATATTTCCAAAAAATCATGTTGTGAAAGAAAACAGATGTCTACCCTAATGAAAATAAAAACCCTCAAAAAAAAAACAAAGTTTAAAAAGAGAGAGAGAAAGAAAGAATGCTTCAATCTGTATTCAGAACCAATCAGTTCCTTCTCTGATTTTTCATCATAAGTCCTTCCAAGTAATTGTGAACTATTGTACTGCTAGAATACCAAAGCCATCCCCGCTGGCCATCCCAGCACATTGCTATTACTTTGTATATGGTACATTTCACTTTGCTTGAGATCATGAAGGACTTTCCAGGTTTATTTGGGTTTCTTTTTTCTGAGAGCATCCTGCTCATCATTTCCCACAGAACAATAATATTCCATCACAGACACAGACCACACTTTATTGAACCATTCATTCCCCAATTGATGGGTGTCTTCTCAATTTCCATTTGTTTTGCTCTAAGGAGAGATCTGCTATGAATATTTTTGTATATATAGGTCCTTTCCTCTTTTTTAATGTCTTTTGGTACTCATGCTTAGTAGTGATGTTGTTAAGGCAAACGATATGCATGAATTTCTAGCCCTTTGGGTATAGATCATAACTTTTGATCATTTATCAACTGGGGCATGGTTCTTATTATTTATAAATTTGACTCAGTTTCCTCAATGTTGGAGAAATAAAGCCTTATCAGAAAAATTTGCTTCAAAATTCTTTTTAGAATTACTATTGCTAACTGTATTTCCCCCCATTTATTCTATTTCCTTTTACCCTGTTCCTCCTCAAAAGTATTTTGGTACTGACCACTCCCTCTCCCAACATGTCCTCTCTTTTATCACCCTCCCCCCCTTCACATATTCCATTCCCCTCCTAACTTCCTGCAGTGTAAGACAGATTGCTATACCCCTAATGAGTATGTGTGTCACTGCTTCTGAGCCAATTCTTATGAGAAAAAGTTGACTCCCCCTCTCCCTCTCCTCTTTCCCTCCACTGTAAAAACTTTGTTTTGCCTCTTTTTTAAGGCAGAAAATTTGCACCATTCCCTTTTTTGAAGTACGTTCCTCTCTCACCCCTTAATTGCATCATTTTTTAAAAAGATGTTATCCTTTTATATTCATCTCACACATGTACCTTCTGCCTATGTATACTCCTGCCATAATAATGAGAAAGTCTGAATGGGTTACAAGAATCATCCTCCCATGTAAGAATGGAAACAGATAAACCTTCTGAAGTGCATTATGACATTACTTTCCTGATTACCTTCTTATGCTTCTCCAGAATCCTGTATTTGAAAATCAATTTTTTTTCTCATTTAGCTCTGTTTTTCATCACAAATGCTTGAAAACTGTCTATTTCATTAAATATCCACCTTTTCCTCTGAAGAATTATACTCAGCTTTGCTGGGTAGGTGATTCTTGGCTGCAATCCTAGCTCCACTGCTCTCTGGAATATCATATTCCAAGCCCTCTGGGTCCCATAATATAGAAGTGCTAAATCTCGTGTTATAGTATATCCACTATGCTTGAATTGTCTCTTTCTAGATGCTTGCAATATTCCCTCCTTGACCTTGGAGTTCCAGAATTTGGCTACAATATTCCTGGGAGTTTTCATTTTGAGATCTCTTTCAGGAAGTGATTAATGGATTCTTTCGATTTCTATTTTGCCCCCTGGCTCTAGAATATCAGGACAATTTTCCTTAATTTCTTGGAAGATGATGTCCAGGCTCTTTTTATATTATGACTCCTGGATATATTTTCTAAGTCCCTTGTTTTTCCAATGAGATATTTCACATTTTTTCTTTATTTTTTTTGGTTTTGCTTTATTGTATCTTAGTTTCTCATAAAGTCATTAGATTCCATTTATTCAATTCTATTTTTAAGGAATTATTTTTCTCAGTGAGTTTTTGTACCTCCTTTTTTTGCTTTTTAAGGCATTCTCCTCATTAGTTTTTTTTTAAATTTCCTTTTGCACCACTCTCAATTCTTTTTCTATTTTTTCCTTTATCTTTCTTACATGATTTTCAAAATCCCTTTTGAACTTTTCCAAGCCCAGTTCTTATTTTCCTTGGAGGCTTTGGACGTGAGAGCTTTGACTTTGTTACCATCTTCTGAGTGTGTGTTTTGATCTTCCTTGTCACCATAATAACTTTCAATGGTCAGAAACTTTTTTTGTTGACTGCTCATTTTCCTAACCTTTTATTTGCCTTTTAACTTTTTGTTAAATAGGGTTCTGCTTCCAGGGAGAAGGGTTCCTTGTCCCAAATTCAGGGGTTTATGCAGCTGTTTTCAGGGATCCTTCTAGGAATCTGACCACAAGCCCTCTTCTGCCCTGGAGCTCTTGGGGGTGTCCCCACCCCACTGTAGCCATGAGATCTGATGTGTTATGGCAATAGAGTCCTGCTTTGCTGTTGGGGCTAGGACTGGGGCTTTGCTGGTATGTCCTGCACTGGGATTACATGCTGGACCCCCACTCTGATGCCCAGACTTTCTCTGCTGACTTTCAAGTCCTCCCTGGTGTCCCTGCTGAGAGGTCCAGAAGCCTCCGGCACTGCTGCCAATCCAGAGGTCCTGCTCACTAACACTGGGGCTGGGGTTGGGGCCAGGGTGGGGCTGGGGTGGTCTGACCTGGGATTGCACGCTGGGCTCCCACCTTGGTTCCACAGACCTTTTCTGCTGACCTTCCAAATCCTGTCGGGGGTCTATGGGCAAAGAGGTCTGGAAACCAGCACTTTTTAATAGCAAGTTTGCAGAGGGCAGGCTGAAAGCCCCTGCCCTAAATTGTGTCCCTGGGCGGGCTGAAAGCCCCTGCCCTAAATTGTGTCCTTGGGAGCCTTTCCCACTTGCTCCAGTAAGGATAGTCAGCCCCTTGGCAGGATTATAATTCAAGCATGTTCCTGCTCTGTCAAGACCCCAGGGTTCCCACAGTGAAAGGGGGGCAGGGGTCCCAGTGTCCTTTGCCAGTCACCTATTTTATGCAAAGTCCCTTCAAACCTCCCCCAGCCCCACCAAGGCTCAGTACGTCCTGGGCCCGATCTGCATTGCTGGCCAGATTGAGAAGGATGCTCTGCGGCTCAGATGTCACCAGCTCGACAATCTCAGCTACCAGAGAGTTTCATCAACATCCCAAGGCACTTGATGATGGAGGGGCCAGCCAGGAGGGAGCAGATGGTGCCCGGTCTGACGCATTTTGCTGACCAAACGGGCGTCCGGCAGGTCGCAGAGGGGCCCGAGGACAGGCCGTCCTCCCTGGGCCGGCGTGATTTATCATCCAATGAGAAATGCAGCTTTTTGAACTCAGCAGCTTGCCAGCCCTGCCAATGCCCCGGGGCATCAGACAGGACTAGGGACTGGAGGCTCCAGTGGCCAAGAGAACCCACCTCCAGCTGCCAATCACTCCTCAACACACCTGGTGATCCAGGCTGACAATTAGCCTGTGTGGCACAGAGGTGATCTTGGCTTGCCCCAGGCGAGACATGAAGGCGACCCAAGTCAGCGCCAGCGACATGAAGTTCAAAGGCTGGGCCACGACCTCGCTGCCTAGATGGCGTGCTGCTCAATGACAGTGCCCCCGGCCTGTCTCAGCCCTTCCAGGATCACAGGCCCGGGGCTCCCTACTGGAACAAGCAAGCAGCCACTGACACCGATGAGCCAGGGTGTTTGGGGGGGCAGCCAGACAGGACTGGGCTGCCCCTATTACCCCGGGACCCTCCTATACCTGCAGAAACGATTCCCTAGCACACCTCCAGCAATTCACTTCCAAGCTCTCTCCTGACAAGGGGAGTAGAAAATAACCAGCTGACAATATCCTACCCCCCCACCTCCCTTCTATAATTGGAGGGGATGAAAGTGGTTCAGTAAATGGTGATCCCTCATCTTGTCTTTTCTGCAAAGTCACAACTGTGGTCAGGGATGTTCCCCAGCTCAAAATCAGCGTGGACCCAAACCTGCTGAACTCGGAAACCTTTCAGAACTGGGAAATACACACACACACACACACATATATATATATATATACATATATATATATATATATATACACATATATATGTATAGAATGTATATATGTGTATTATGTACACACACACACACACACACACACACACACACACACACATATATATATATACACATTTCAGCTAAGCAAGAAATACTTCAAAATCTATATATTAAAGAAACCTACTGAATTCAGAAATCTTTCAGAACTGGGAAATATACATATATACATATAGAATTTATATGTGTGTGTGTATACTATACATTTCAGCTAAGCAAGAAATACTTCAAGATCTATATGACATTAAAATAAAGCACAGATATAAAGAAAAAAATGAATGGCCAGAGGGAGCTGCGGAACTAGTACCAGGCTCTGATATAATAGAGTTCATTTTCTGTATTGGTGTATGGAAGAAAAAGGAGAAGAAGAAGAGGAAAGAAGAGGAGAGAGGAGAGGAAAAGGGAGGAGAGAAGAGGGGAGGAAAGGGGAGAGACCAAAAGCCAATCAGGAAGATAATACTGGATGGCTAGTTGGAACTGCTGGAGGAGGAAAGTCCTTGCAGCAGGGCCGGGAAGCGCCTTCTTTAGAACTCCATCCTTGGAGTCTCCTGGGACACCGAGAGCAAAAGCCCCCTGCCCAGGCTCACCCAGTCAGTATGTAGCAGAGACAAGTCTCTGCACTTTTGCCATGGATGCCCATAAACACTCAACAAAAGGCGATGGAATTGAGCGATGTCATTGGACCAGGGATCTGTGGGGATCCGTGCCCCAGAGTGGGCCAGCCTGGCCAGGGTGTGACGAGTTCCCGCTGGAGGGAACACGGGAGTGGAAGGGGTCCAACGCCATGTGGATATCGGAGGGGCTTAGTGAGTGGGGGAGCAGGGAGCCGACTTGGCCAGGGGACGACAGCAGAGAAGGTGAAGAAAGACTGGCCTGGGGAGAAGGTCCCCCTCCAGAGTGCAATGGGAAGACCACTGAGCCTGGAGTCCCAGGACCTGGATTCGAATCCCGGCTCTGCCCTGCATTACCTCTGATTTTGTCCCTTTCCGGGGCGGGGGGGCGGGGGGGAGGCTCCATTTCTGGCTGCAGTCCCTCATAAGTCCCCAGTTCCTTGGCGGGGAGCCCCCCACATGCCCCCGGTTTGATTGGGTTCAAGAGTTTCGCCTGAGCCGCCTCGGCGGGGGCTGCTGGGACGCCCAGATGGAGGCTGGCACGGTCCGTGAGCTCAGGGGGTTGGATCCCCCTCCCACCGGTGCCTTTCCTGCCCTTTCTCTGCCTTCCCCGGGCTTCCAAGGAGCTCGTTAGACCCCCTCTGGCTCATGGGTCCCAGGCCTTGGAGGGCAGAGTAGGGGCCGTCCGTGCGGACGCAGCTCTCGGGGCGTCGGGCCGGCCGGCCCCCTCAGGGCCAGCCCAGGGCCGGGGGCGGGGGGCACGCACGGCCGCGGCCGCTTGGTTCTGCCCCCAGCAGCCCCTGGCACAGACTTTATTCTCATTCAAACCACAACGAGCTGCCCCCCGTTTCAGAGGGAGGACTCCTCTGCGGGTGGAGGACTTCTTCCACAGAGAGCGCCGAATTAGCGTCTCCTTCCGCGGACAGCGCCAAATTAGCGTCTCCTTCCGCTAGCAGCCCAGTGAAGGGGCGCCTTCAGAGGGGACGCCCCAGCTGGATAAAAGGTGGAGCTCGGGCGCCATCTGCTGGCCGTGCGGCATATTGCAGCAGCAGCGCCCCTCACTTTGAGGGGGGCTCGCTTTTACCGCCGTTTTCCTGCTGACATGGCCGCGCTTTAGGGGCAGGCAACCCCATGGCCCTGGCCAGTGGAGAAGAGCGGGCTGAGCCTCCCAGCTGACCTTGCCTTCCTGCGCAGAAGCGGCGCAACAGGGCGTCCCGGTCCAGAGAGGGTCCCGGTCCAGAGAGGGGGCCCGAGCCCACAGCGCCTCGACGTCCGAGCCCCCGGGCCGCCCAGCCAGACAGAGGGGGCTTCTCCCGCATTGGGGCCTAAGAGGGGGTTTTAGCAGGGGCCTGCCACTTAGTAGGTACATAATAAGTGTTTACTGATCGCTGCGGGGCTGCGTGAGGAGGAGGAATTGGCAGGGTCGGGCTTGAGCCCAGATGGCAGAAGAAGCGGTGACGGGGGCGGGGGGAGAGGGAGGATTTCGGTTCAAAGAGAAAAGGAGCCTCCAAGGAGAGCTTTCCAGGGGAGACCTAGGGGAAAAGGGGGGGTCACATCGGTGCTCCCTGACTGGGGGGGCGTTTTTGTCCAGGTCAGGATGGGGGGGAGGATCACCGGGGGCCTTTCCCGCAGGGAGACTCCATGGTGCCCCTAGAACAGCCAAGTACGTGTTTTAGAACGTAAATAGGAGGGGCAGTTTCCCAAGCCCCCTCCCTTCTACTGTCACTAAAACCTGGAGGACAATGAGTGCTCCCCCGGGCACTCTGGCAGCAGAAAGCTGTAACCGGAGGGTCTCAGCCTCCCATTGACTCAACAAACCCTGATCCAGGGGCTCCTCTGAGGTGGAAGCATCAAGGAGTGGCCGGGATGGTACCGGGGATGGGAAGACCCAAGTTTCCCAGAACCCCCGAGCTTCAGCAGTACATGGCCATCCGCAATTCTGGTTGCTTTCTTTGGTAGACTCCATCTTACCACGGTCCTTGAAAGGGAGGGCCCAGAAGTGAGCAAAAGAGAACAGTGGATCCCAGGACAAGTTGTGGCTCTCCTAAAGCGGTCCAAGGTCCCACGATGACTCATGCTGAGCTTGCGGTCCACTAAAACCCTCAGCTCCTTTCCAAACTCCTTCTAACCATATAGAAAACAGAGCGTACCTGACCAATCATTGTTTGACTTGAGTACATTCAGTTTTCGCTTTATTCTTATTATCATTTGATTCAGTCCAACACCTTAGCCTAGCAAGGATTACCCGGCTGCCAGCTCCTTAAGATCCTGTGTCTTTGGTTTTAATTCGTGCCATCCGTCACCTGGTTCAAAGGGAAAGGCTGAGAATCTAAGTTGTGACAGCCTGTGTGATCTTGGACAAGCCATTCCATCCTCTAGGTCTGTTTCCTTATCTGTGGCTCCCCCCTTCCAGCTCGGATTGAGGATCCCTCCCTCTGAGATAACCATGAGGGACCCCTCCTTTGGGTCACCCACCAATGTGACCCAAACTTTCGATTCTATTAGAGATATGTCTGTCTAGACCACAGGTCTCCAGCTTCTCCACAAGAATATCAGGAGAATACAAAACTAAGGAGCACTCACTGTACTGGAGAACTCGGTGTGGCCATTTAGCAGCTGAGCATCACCCTGGCAGAAAAAGTAAAAATGGCCAAACCCCCTCCCCCCAAAAAGGGGGGAGAGGGGAAGATTTGCTAAGTGATATTCTGAGAGAGGGAAAGAGACTCGGGACGGATGGCACAATCCATATCTCAAGGCGGGGGACGATGCAGCAGCGCCCAAGATGGGTTCTCCTAATGGTCCCACTGTGTTTTAGGCAAGCTTCCTCCTTGTCAGGGCCTCCAGGACATAATTTTTGGAAAACAAGCCGTTACCCGATATCTCTCATCCCAGTTCCATGCTGGGAATCTTCCAGTACAGTAGTTAAATCTGAGGGCAAAATGTTCCCTGCTTTATTCGTCCATCTAGGTTGGCTAAAATCCTGGAGGAACCCAGAGAAATCTGAAGGGCCCCCTCTTCGGCCAGGGCTATCCCCATCAGATGAGCGCTTCATGGATGGGATTATGAGGGCAAAAGAGGGGAAACGCCCTGGCTCATTTTAGGGCTGAAAGCAAAAGGAAAAGGACAATGAAAACCTTCAGGGGACAGGCTGATGGGGAAGGCCACGAGTCTCCCAGCAAATGCTCGCTTTCCGTTATTCTCTCAAGTGAGGAATCAAAGATCTCCCAGGGTTCCGGAGAGTTTGGGGTTAGTTATCCCCTCACATGCTACATGTAGCCGACCAACTCGGGTTCTGTGGGATTCGTGGAATAAACTGCTAATACACAGTGAGTCTAACAGGATCAAAGCACTAATGGATTATCAATGCGTGTGTGGCAGGATATATGGCCAGCAGAACTGACTCATTCAGACTCCTCGGGGTAAAGAAGGACAGCTCTAAGTTTTAAAAACAGAAGCACAGCCCTTGTGCCCCCAATAGGAGGGGGACACAGAGGATGTCAGCCTGATATGATGAAAAGAGCCCTGGGGGTCACAGTCTTCACACACCCAGCTACAATCCCATCCCGTTTTGCTGAAATCCAAGGGCAGCACAAGGACACCGGCTCTCTGGCCTTTCCAAATTGTGATGCTGCTGCCAAACAGAAGGGCAACGATCTGCTCTGCCAAGACCTTACTTAGTGAGGCCGGTCGGGGATCAAAGCTCCCTTTTTCTGGATGACCACTAACATTTTAAAAGGACCATACCTTTTTTTTTTTTTTTCCTGAGGCAATTGGGGTTAAGTGACTTGTCTAGGATCACACAGCTAGGAAGTGTTAAGTGTCTGAGACCAGATTTGAACTCAGGTCTTCCTGAATTCAAGGCTGGTGCTCTATCCACTGCACCACCTAGCTGCCCCCCAAAAATGACCATAACATTTAAGAATTTCCTCAGGAAGCCAAGATCTTTGGCTCATAATTTTCTTTTTGTTATTTTTAAAAATTTATTTAGTTTTAATACACATTGCTTTATGAATCATATGGGGAGAGAAAAATCTGAGCAAAAAGAGAAAACCACAGGAGAGATTAAAAAAAAAAAACAGAAAAAGAAGTGGACATGGGATGTGATGATTTACATTCAATCTCCATAGTTCTTTTTCTGGATGCAGGGGGCACTTTCTGTCCAAAGTCTATTGGGATTGCTTTGGATCACTGAACCGCTGAGGAGAACCAAGCCTTTCATAATTGATCATCGCTCATTCTTGTTGTTACCATGTACAATGTATTCCTGGTTCTGCTTGTTTGGCTCAGCATCAGTTCACGTAAATCTTTCCAGGTCTTTCTAAAATCAGCTTGTCCATCATTTATTATAGAACAATAATGTTCCATTACCTTCGTATACCACAACTGCGCATGTGGGTCCCTTTCCCTCCTTTCTGATTTCCTTAGGATACAAACCCAGTAATGGCACTGCTGAATCGAAGGGTGTGTACAATTTGATAGCCCTTCAGGCATAGATCCAACTTGCTCTCCAAAAGAGTTGGATCATTTTGCAACTCCACCAACAATGCATTAGTGTCCCAATTTTCCCACATCTCCTCCAACATTTATCATTATCCTTTCCTGTCATTGTAGCCAATCTGAGAGGTGGGGTGGTACCTCAGAATTGTTTTAATGTGCTTTTCTCTAATTAATAGTAACTTAGAGCATTTTTTCCATATAATTGTAGATGGCTTTAATTTTGTCATCTGAAAATTGTCTTTTCATATCTTTTGGCATAATTTTCTGAAGTAGAGACCCAATCTGCCTTCCTTAAAAATGAGTAACATCTGCCTTTCTCCAACATCTGACCTTTTCTCAGTTCTGCAAAATCTCTCAAATATTGCTGACAGGGGTTCTTGAATCACACCTAGTTCTTTCAGGATCCAAGGCTGTAAGTCACCTGGGCAAAGGGACTTTATCAAGGGCATTGGGATGCTCTTATTCTCGTCTCACTTATCTTGGGAATCAATTCTCTCTTTTTATATAGACATCATTCTCCTTGGCAGAAAAAAAAACAGGAAAAAATTAAAAGGGAGTAGCTCTACTCTTCCATTGTCAGAACCATCCTATCCCACCAAGCCAGCCATTCAATCAGTTTCAAACCCATTTAATTGTGTTATCATCGAGCCAACATCTCGTCATAGTTTCCATTAGAGTAGTATAAGATACTGAATTAGAGCCACTTGTTCCATCCCTCAATTGATCCTCATCTTTCCCCTAGTAAATCTCAAAGTGTGGGGGCAATTATTATACTCCACTTCCCTGAAAGCCACAGCATCTTCTGAGTCTGTCATGTCGGTCATCTCATAAGGTCCAGGCTGGTTTTGTCTTCATCCTCTGCCACAAGCTACATTGGGATTTGGACCTTCTTTGATTTCTTTATGTCTTGGGTGGCTGTGGAGGACTAAAAGGTGCAGTATTAGGGGAGAGAGACAGAGAAACAGACACACAGAGGTGGGGGAGAGAGACAGAGACAGAGAGGTAATCTCAGGCACCTCCTATGTTTTATCTGAAAAATGATGTCTGCTGACCAATTAGTTATTGTTCCCATGTTCCTTTGACTGTTTACAGACACTTGGGGAGAGGACTATCTCCTTTTCTGATTTCAGGAATTTGCACCTGTTCACTTTCCCCCTCTCCATTTGGAAAGCCCCTAATCTTCTCTCCAATTAGAAATCAGATTACCTCCTATTGTCTTGTTTCCTTGTAATTATTTGGCTTTATTTGATTAATTGTTTTTAATGTATAAAAGTCTGTCTCCCCCTGTACTGGGAGCTCAAGCCTAAGTTGAAGATGGCTGCTCTTGATTTGTTGGGCAACTCGCTGAATAAATCAATATGCTCAGAAAATCAATCTTTGCTTTCTCAATCACGTTAATTTTCACTTGGCACAGTATGTAGTCTGTATGTGTAGGTATTTATGTGTATGCATATGTATATGTGTGTATATATTAAATATAAATATATATATATATTGTTTAAAGAAAAAATGAGTTGTGTGACTCTTAAATTAGAAACCAGTGGGTTGGAAGATTTATTTATTTGCTGTCCCCATAAGGGGCACGTAGGCACTATTCCTCTCCTTGACATTTTACTAAATATATTCAATATTGTATCCTTCGGGGACAATCATGATAAGTGGTATCTTTTACAAGAACCATGTGTAAATTGAATATATTGCAAAGGTGTGTTGTTCTAAAATTAAAATCCAAATCTAAAGTGAGTCAGCTCACAAGACTATCTAACCCAAGAATAAACCATAGAGAAATGGAGAGCGGCCAGCAGAGTGAGTTTTATGCACAAGAAAATCGCATCATAAAATAGAAATGTGGATGATGAGATCAAGCTTATTTTGCACACACACACACACACACACACACACGCATGCATGCATGTTTGCATGTACATGCATATGTGTGTGCATAATTTATGTATGTTGTGCAGCCATTTATACATGTTATGTGTGTGCATGCATAGACATGCTTTTATGTTGTGTGTTTGTGTGTACATGTGTGTGCAGATGTGCGTTGCGTGCACATGTATGCATTGCATGACATATTTAAAGTGCCTTGCAAATGTAAAAGCATCATATAAATATCAGTTGGTTTTGTTATTGCTCTCTTCAATAATACTTGGCCCAGTTTTCCAACCTATACAGGATTTTCTGAATTTTGTTCCCATCATCCAAGATAAATGTTACCCTGCTAAAATTATTGTAGAAACACCTATGAATCCTTGAGACAAAGACCACCCACTCTACACCTCAGTAAAAGTGTACCTACAAAATGGATAGAACAGACTGGGTCGCCATCATCCCCTTCTTCTAAAGCATAAATACACAGCGCCGTGTTTATTTGAAGGGATGAGACCCCATGTTTGGAGAAGGAAGCTGCAAACATGGCGACATCAGTTACTTAATGATACGCTGGGAAGGGCAAGTGTTGCTTATGGGCAATCACTACTGCAAGCCAGGCTTGAGATCCGCCTCCTTTATGGCCCTTTCTGCCTCCAATTTCTAGGCCTTTTGGAACTCTCTGGGCAGATGACACATGGCCTGGGGGAGCCCATCACCAGCAAAGGGAGATTTGTTGCTCTGCTGCAGAGGGAACCTCCCCGGTTCTTGTCACCAACATGCGTCAGGTTAAGAGTCGGTAAGCGGACTGCGCTAAGAGCGACCTCCCGTACGGCGTCAGTCGGAAGCATGGCCCGGACTCCGCGACAGAAACGCTCGACGCTGAGGCGCTCCATGCAAACATGAGGCTGGGGAAGATCTGCGGGACGGATATTAACAAAAGCGATATGATTGCCTATAAACAACACTTCCAATTCACGGCATATAATTAAATAACTTATGTGGCAATTAAATTACATGCCAATTAAAGCGGATTGCAAGCTTTAATAGAACACACTGAAAAACAAATAAATGAAAAATATTACCAGAGCACATCATTTACTCTTTTTATCTCCTAAGCAGAATTGACAGTTAAACAATTCATATTGACCCAAGAGTCATGGACTTTCTGTGTGTAGAATGAGTTTCCAAGAGTGACTGCTAAAACCTGGAGCAGCCCCTTTTCATCAGCCGGGTTCTAGCCACGTTAAGAGACATTGTGCAGCTTCACCCAAAACGAGGAAGGAAACTGACTGTGACAAGGTGGATATTCCCTTCCTCATCCCCGTGTGGGGATGGGCTCTCGTGGCTGAACACTGACAGAGCGTTCAAGCATCTCTTAGTTTTTGCTGACATTTCCAGGCCCAACCCGGCCGGCAGATGTCAATCTCTGTACTGACTGGCAGATGTCAATCCCTGTACTGACGCACCTGGCCTGGAATAGACCTTGGTGGTTAGGAATATATGCCTGCAGTATCCGAGTCACAATTACGCTTAATTCTACGTGCCTCCTTACAGCGCAGCGCATTTTGAAATCAGAAACTGCTAGCGCCATCACTAGGAAACACCAATGAGAAAATCGGGAAATTGAGTCGAATTCAGGAAGTCCATGGTGAGGGAGAATTGGGAAAAACAACGTCCCCCACCCAGAAGCGATTTCACGCAAACAGGCTCCGATTTCACGGCGTCTCCCGCGTCAGCGTCTCCGGCTCCATCTTCGTTCCAGAGACGCGGATCACCCCTTCGTGCTAAACGCTTGGATGGAGCACAAAGCTGCTTCTGCTCCTTTGGAGCCCCTCACGGTGCGACCGCCCTGGACACCGTGTGTCTGCAAGAAGCCCGCATAGACCGTGCCGACCACCTCCAGCCTACAGGAAGGGGAGCTCTGCGCCTCCAGAGTAAGGGAAGCAGCCCCAGAACCAGCCCTGGACGTTACAAGCCTCGGCCGCTAGTGCTTCCAAAATACTGTTTTACCTCTGGCAGACTGCACGGGGTTACACAGCCTGGGTGGGGCCCATACTCTATGCCAGCTTCCTCTGCATGCACAGGAGAGGTGACGAGGAGGCGGACTTCCGTGACTGACAAACACACACACACACACACACACATGTGCTCACACACACACAATATACACACGGCACAATGCACATGCACGTGTTTGCAATATACATGCTTGCATTTGTACTCATACATGCACTGCTACACATGCACACACATGTGTGCTCACAAACATGCACAATACACACGCATAGCACAATACACATGTGTGCTTGTGTGCATGCACTATATACACGTGTGCTCACATGCATATACAACACGTACAACACTACAATACACACGTGTGCTTGTATGCATGCACCATATACATATATACATGTGTGCTCACATGCATACACGACATGCACACAAACTACAACACACACGTGTGTGCATGCATGCATTATATGCATATGTACATGTGTGCTCACATGCACACAACATGCATACATACTACAATACACATGTGTGCTTGCATGCATGCACTATATATATATACATATATGTATATACACGTGCTCACAAATGTACCTATACATGCACGCACATGCTTATGCACATACATATAATAAAACACACATATATGATACACACATGTGCTCACATACATACACACATGCACACCATATGCATGCACATACACACGTGTGTTTGCACCACACGTGTATGCATTGTGTGCCCATGCATGCACACAACACATGCACATGCCCATACATGTGCACACTGCGCAGTGTGTGTGCTCATGCATGTGCACACACAACACAATGTTCATGCATATAAGCACATAATACAATGCACATGCACATAATACATGAGGGCTCAAACATATAACATACATGCATATACAGAATAAACATGCACACACACACAAATCACAAACGTTTCCCCAAATCTCTTCCCAACACGACATATTTTGTCACCACGGTATCCCAGACAACACATCAGGTTTCCATGCTCTCGGATGCCAGAAACCCAGGTCTGGGAAGCATGGGGCAAAGTAGAAAGGGGGCCTGATTTGGGGGTGCAAGGAGGTCACCACTGGCTCTCAGGCCCTTGGCTTGGGAAATGAAGATGCTTTCAGACAAGGTGACTGAGGTTCCTTTTGTCTCTAAATCCACAATCCCAGGATCCCACCCCCTCAGGATTGCGTGCCCTGGGTATAGGGACATGCTGGCCCTGGCCGTGTTGTGGAGACCCCAGATTTTACTCATTTGCCTGGTATATGTATCCCTGGAGCCTTCCACACCATTTGGCACTAGATATAATAGCAATTAGAATTATCCTGACAAAAAACATTTTAGTAACAACAACAATACAAATAATAAAAGCAGCATTCGTATTTTAACTTTAGTAACAATAACAACAACACTTGGGGAACACACCCCCAGGGTGCTGGGCCCAGAAAACACTTTGTTCTGGTTCTGAGACCACCACCCACTGCACCACAGCCTCCTGGGAGACTCGGCAGTGTGCACATAAAACAAACAGCCGAGGATGGCACGCTGCTTTCAGGGGAAACAAAGCTGGAAGTGGTGAGAGGTCCGTTCTGGAGGAAAAAGAGAAACCTTTGCAGACTCTAGGTTGGCGAGTCCTCCTGGGAGAGGAGAGGGGGGGTATCGGCGTGGCAGCCCCACGGAGCGGGAAAGCAGAGGAGGCAATGCCTCCCATCGGCCTCCACAGCACGGCCGAAGCTCTCTCCTCTCCCAGATGCTCCTGGAATCCCTTAGAGGTCCTCCCCAAGACCCCCGATCCTCACAGCAAAGTCTCATTTCCCATTTTAAGGAGATGAGGGAGAGCACAGACAGGGAGGAACTTGCTTTTATGGGGAAAACACATTCGGGAATCCAAAGAAAAGCCAGCCAGCCCGATGCCATCCATTCAATACTAATAGAGGGCAATTTCTTCCAGATCGTGTCACCAGAATAAACCATAAATTAACAGTTTAAAGTTAATTAGAAAACATTCTAGGCAACAACTAATTATGAATGTGTGTGCATACAATTACATAGAAATGTGATTAAAGATAAATATATGTACTCAAAGATTTAATCAGAAATCACGGATACTTATTTTGAATTTTCGTATTAAACTCTTAAGGTGAGCTATTCATATTTATTATTTCTGCTACAGTGCTTTCCTTGAGTGTAATTCAGATCCGATTTTTTCTGGGACAGGTAAATTCTTCAGGCTGGAGGCAGCTCCCCGAAGAGACAGAACACATGGGTCTTCTCTTTTTGTGAGCCCAGCAAAGTTGGCCAGCACAGGTAAGGCACAGCTTGGCTTAAGACCCTGGGAGAGGCTGGGTTGGGGCACTGTAATGGATACGTTTCCCTCTTTCTAAAAAGGCAAGAATAAGGACCTCATCGGATAAAAGAGCTGCGTTTTACGTCCACCTTATTCCATAAATGTCGAGGGCACTCCCTTCATGGGTGGCAAAACTGCTGGGAAAGAGTTGATTCTTTCAGTCCCCCCATTTGGGAGACTTGTCTCCTTCCTTTACTCCTTGAGTGAAAGCGCGGTCCTTGAGGATGCTCCAATCTCCTGGAGCTGGAATCGCCCCTTCAAGATGGAGCTTCCTCCTGATGGGACGTGGGCAAACCCTGCCCTGCTTCACATGTCTGGGAGAGGGCACATGGGGATGGAAACTTGGGTCGGCTGGGATCACGGAGGGCACACGTGAGTATAGGACTCCAGAGGTCCAAATGGGTCACAGCTAACCAACTTTCCTTTGCTTCTTTGTAGGTTTTTTCTGTTCTCTCTCGTGTACTTTGTAATTTATTTTCCCCCCACTCTAGAGAAGGCTACAATGAAACATAGATACATATATACATAGATATGTAACCACACACACACATGCACACACAGCCTTATCCATATATGTGACAGCATATGCTTATCCTACCATCTGTTTCTCTGACAATGGAGAGCATCTTCCTTCCTGTCCTAGTCTTTTTGTCTTTCTAAATCAACCAGCTCATCATTTCCTATACCACAGAAATAATCCAAAGCAATCACATCCTATCGGAAAGATTGTCTATAAAAGGGTTTGATTTTTCCCCTCTATTCTTTCTCTCTATTCCTTTCCTGTCTTCCCTCTATTCCTGACTAGTTTGATTTTATTTATACAAGAAAATCTTAATTTAAAAACATCAAAATTATCCCTTCTATATTTCAACAGCACTATTACCTTATAGTAGAGTTTAAGGTTGGACACTGCTAATCTGCTTCCTTTGCATCTTTTCCCCAGATTTCTTTTAAATTCCTGACCTTTTGTCCTTACAAATGAATTTTATTATTGTTTCTAATACAATAACTTTTTTGTAACTTTGAATAAATGGGTTAAGTAAAACTGTCATTTAAAAATTTATTTTGACTTTACCTACCCATTTACAATAATTATTACTGCAATTGTCTAAATCTTACCTTATTTGTATAAAAAGCGCTTTATGTTTATGTGCATATAGTTCCTGTGTCTGTCTTAGCAGATATACTCTGAGGTATTTTATAATAATTTTGAATGGTCTAAAACAAGATTAAATAATATAGCTGGCATATTGGATAGTTTTCCTATTTTTCTTTTTTGATTAAATCTATTTTAGTTTTAACTTTGAGATCATTATTACTATTCCCGCTTATTTTTTAACATGCTAAATTCCACTGCTGCTCTTTTCTTTGTCTATTTCTCATTTTTAGTCTTTCCTGAAAGTACTATCTTATTGAAAACAGACTTCTAATCTGCTACTCATTTTATAGGTAAATTCAGCCCATTCATATTCTAAGCTCTAATTACTTGTTTTCCTCTTTTCTCTTTTCCTCTCTCCTTCTTACCCTATTTGCCCTGTCCCTTTACTTCTACCCACTACCTTACCCTGCTATTCCTTTACTTGGCCCTTTAAGAATTACTTCCCAATCCTGTTTCCCCCCCCACACACACACACACACACTATCCCCTTGCCCTTTTGTTTCTTTCTGAATTTAGTAGACTTTTATACCCTTCTTGGTATATATGTTGTTTCTTCTTTAGCCCCATCCTGATATCAATTCCCACCCTTTCCCTGTAGCTTCCTCTGTATCAGTTCTTCTTTTGATGCCTTATTCATATGAGCTTCTTTTTATCTTACCCTAGTTTGTTTTTTAGAATCACCCCCATCATATGCAGCTCAACCCAATCTTTTTCCAAATAATTTGACCTTATCGAGCCCCCTGTAATTGGTCTTTGATGTTTACCTTCCCATTCTCCTGGATTTTGTCCCTAAATGTCCAATTTTCCTCTGAGTTCTGCTATTTTTGTCACAAGTACCTGAAAGTCTTCCAATTCCCTTGCTTTTTGGTTTGTTTGCTTCTCCCATCCAGGACTAGACTTGGATTTTGTTGGATAAGCTACCCTTGCTTGTAACCCCAGCTCTTTAGCTCTACAAAATACAGTATTCCAAGACCTGTGGTCCATTAGTGTGACAGTTCAGAGGTCTTGTGTAATCCTCATTGTAGCTCCACCATATTTAATTTTTTTCCTTGTTGCTTGTGGTATTTTATCCTTACCTTGGGAGCTTTGAAACTTGGCCATATTTGTTTTTCTCCTGGGATTTCATTTGTGGGGTGATTGGTGAATTTTTTCTATTTCTATTTATCTTTTGTTCTAGAACATTGCCTTCAGGGCCATTTTCCTTGATAATTTCTGGTAATACTGGGTCTAGATTCTTTTTGAATTGTAATTTCCGTGAGTCCTGCTCTCCTCACTTCTCTGTGATCTCGTCTGCAGAAGTTTTTTTTTTTTTTTTCTGATGCTTCATATTCTCTTCTACATTTTCACTCTTTTTTATTCTTTCTTGGGGTCTTTGAATGCCATCAGCTTCCCCTCCCCTTTGTTTGGTAAAGGGCTTCCCTTTAGCATGCCCAGTGCCAGAGGGCACGAGGCGCTGGGATGAGACCCGGGGGACACTTCTGAGCCGCCCTGAGGCCGGCTAACCACCATCAGCCGCCTTTGCCCACAGCTCGGGCCCTCACTTTTCGGCAGCTCTGCTCTCTCCCTTTGTCCTGGAAGCTGGTGACCTCCCTCCTCCTGGATGCCTCAGGCCCAGACCTCCAGGGTCATGAGGTTGTCCATGTGGTCCTGCTCTGCTGGCACAGTGTGGCAGCCTTCCACCCCTGCCCTTCCCTGAGAGGAGCCCAAACATACTGGGAGCCACAGCTAACCATCTCCTTAATGGTGAAGATCCTCTATGGCAAAGTGGAGGCAAAACGGTGGGCCCAGGGGAGAGATGGCCTGGATGGGCTGGGGGACACAGAGCAAAAGGTCCAGGGGAGATGGCACAGAGGGTCTGGGGGAAACAGTGCAGAGGATTTGGGGGGGAGACAGTGCAGAGGGTTTGGGGGAAGATGACCCAGTGAGGGGAGATAGTCTAGTGGGGGGAGACGGTCTGGTGGTGGGAGATGGCATGGAGGGTTCAGGGGAGAGATAGTGCAGAGGGTCCAGAGGGGGAAACAGTGCCGAGGGTCCAGGGGGTAGATGGCCCAGCAGGCCTGCAGGGGGAGGCAATGCTGAGGGTCGGGGGGAGACAACTTGGTGGGCCCGGGGGGGGGGATACAGCACAAAGGGTCTGGGGGGAAGACCGCCCAGTGGCCCGGGGCGACTTCCATATGTTCAGCTTGTTAAATCCCAGCTCAGGGACCATTACTTTCCTCCTCCCCAATATTCGAGAGCCCAAACCCACAATTAGCAGGGAAGGAAACGGTCAGGACTTCTCCTGGGCACAGAAGCACAATGACAGCCGTGACATCAGCGTTCTGGCTCCTCGTGAGCGCGCTCACACTAGGAAGCTTTAATTCACTTTTGGGCTGATCCCCACCACGTACGCGCGTTCGTCCTCCTCCAGGAGCAGCATCGTTCTGAGAAAGGCGGATTTTGCACAGCACGATCCCGGATGAGCTCGAGGCGGGCGGCAGCCGCGGCCGGCTCAGCCCATGACCAGGATCATCTTCCCGGAGGCCCCCCAGCTGTCGATGATGTCTCGGTGGGCCTTGGCGGCCTTCTCCAGCGGGTAAGAAGGCCCGATCACCGGCCGCAGCCAGCCCGTCTCCATGCCGGCCAGCAGCGCGGCCGAGGCTTGCCTGAAGTCCTCCTGCGCCAAACACAGAGGGGACCCTGTCTACAAGGACGTCCCCAGGAGCCCCCAAGGCGCACAGACGGCGGGCTCTGCCCTGGGTCTGCGGAGCTGCTGCTCCTGCACAGCCCTGTGGGGGGCACATTTTGGGGAAGGGCCCCCAGACCAGGGGACAGAGAAGCCCCTTGGGTCCCAGTGGAAAGATGGCGGCCCTACCTTGGAGTAGGAATACAGGCTGACTCCCGTGATGCTGATTTCCTTGGCCATGGTGTCCCTGGGG
Source organism: Myrmecobius fasciatus (assembly GCA_023553655.1). Lineage (NCBI taxonomy): Eukaryota > Metazoa > Chordata > Mammalia > Dasyuromorphia > Myrmecobiidae > Myrmecobius > Myrmecobius fasciatus. The sequence goes on along the minus strand of JAJPUD010004731.1, from coordinate 48,383 downwards.
TTGATTTCTACAGGGCCCCTGGAGCCGACGATCTGGGGCACAGAGAGGAAATGTTAAGGGGGGGCTGAGGAGGCTGGGGGGAGGCGGGGGCCCCAGGACTCACCATCACTCGTCCTCCGTGGGACAGAAGCTGCAGGTCCCTGGGGAGGTTGATGTGGGAGACCATCTCGATGATCACGTTCACGCCATCCTTCCCCACGTACTCCTACAGCGCAAGCCTCATGGTCAGTAACGCAGCCAGAGCCCCAATACCAAGGTCTCTCAGACGGCCCATGAAGAGGCACAACGGTCACTGCCGGGCTGGCCCAGCCCTGTGCACATGGGAGGGCCCCAGAAGCCTCATGGAGCCTCAGACCGTGCCCGCCGGGCACCCCCTGGCTCATGGGCACTTATGGACCCAGAGAGAAGCCACCTTCCTTTGGCTGGGCCCGCTGCATCTCCTGACGTGGGCCCTCTGCCTAGGACGATGGACGCCATAGGGTGATTGCCTGGGAGACCCTCTGAGCAGCCCCCCACTCCTAAAGTGCAGGACAGGCCACCAGGGAGCGGGGGTGCCTATTAGCAAGCAAGACCACCGGTCTGCCTCAGTTTCCCCAATGCACAAGAGCACGTGCCTCCTGGGGGTGTCATGAGGACCCCAGGGCGGCGGGAGCCTGGCACACAGCCAGAACGCTCTAACCACTAGACCATCCTCATGGTCATCACGCCCACCTTGATCTCATCGATGTAACCGTCCTGGCGGTGATTGAAGACCTTGTGGGCACCGTTCTCCAGGACGATCTTCCTCCCCAACTCCGTGCCAGCTGTGCCCAAAACCCTGAGGCCGTAAGCTCTGGCGATCTGGCAGGTCGCTATGCCAACCTCAGAGAAAGAGAGCCCCCGGGGTCAGCTTCCTGACCTCGTCCTAACGCCCATTCTCGGGGCTCACGGCCAACATGAGCCCTCTGGACAGCATCAGGCAGGACCCCCGAGGCCCCCTCCCGGGACCCTGCACTGCCCCTTCCTTTGGCCTCGGGGCAGGGACTGGCACAGGCCCAGCAAGGGCTGTGCCGGAAACGGGGCACACAGAGCGCCGGGCCACGGATCGGGGGCAACAGCCATCTGGGCCAGCCTTGGCAATGTGGGGGGTCTGGGCTCAGACTCACAACCCCAGCAGCACGCAGAGCTCCAGGCCCAGAGGCTCCCTGAGCAAGCCTCCTTACCCTGGCTCACCTCAGCTTGCTGAGCTCTGAAATGGGAACGACCGCCAGGAGGGAACCCGAGCCGGCACTACAGCTTCCCCAGCTCTGGGCCTCGGGGACCAGCCGGCCCAACCCCGACTCAGAGCTGAGGAAGCCAAGGCCCGGGGAGGAACAGGACTCGTGGGCCCTCCGGGGCCCAGGAGAGAGGGCTCCCAGCGGGGGGGGCACCAGAGGCACAACTCGCACCCAGGACCCTGGCTCTCCCACCCTGCCAAGAAGCCCTGCGGAGGGCGCCGCCATTCTCCGGGAAAAGGTCCCAGCGGCCCCCGCGGGCCGTCCTCCCCAAGAGAGGCAAGCACAGGCTTTGGTGGGCGGCCCAGGGAAGCCCCCGTACTCACTCCTCCGCTGGCGCCGTGGACAAGGACGCTCTCTCCAGCTTTGGCACGGGCGCTACAACGGAGAGCACAGCCGCCATGAGCCGGGGCCGGGAGCCCCCAGCCTGACGCCCGGCCAGAGGCAGGACCTGAACTCGGCTCTTCCCGGCTCAGAGGAAGCACCAGGGACGTTCTCGGGGGCACAGGAAGAGCACAGCTGGGCCCACCCACCTGCGCCAGGGCGGCCCCCCAGGCGCCTCACCTCTGTATCAGGGCACGGAAGGCCGTGAAGTAGGGGATCCCGATGGATGCACCCTGGCCATAGTCCAGATTCTCCAACAGCGGGAACACAGTGTCACCAGATGCCACGGCGTACTCGGCGTACCCGCCCGTGACCGTCCTGGTCGTGAAGACTCTGTCTCCTTCCTGGGGGGAGGGACGGGGGGAGGCCCGAGGATTTGGAGCAGGGGGGGGCTGAAAGGGCATGAGGGGCTGAGGAAGGAGGGGGGGCAGAGGAGAGCATGGAGGGTAGAGATGGGCATGAGGGGCAGAGAGGCCATGAGATCCAGGACAGGGTAGTCCCAGCTGTACTTTGTTTGTTATTTCTAAAGGCAAATGACACCAGGGTCTTTCAGCCTGGCTCAGTCCCCAAGAGCCTCCGGGGCACCACAGGGACCAGTGACCTGCTCGAGATCACCCAGACCCAGTCCTTGGGCCCAGGCCTTGCCAGATGCTGGCTCACAGGTCAGCTCTTTCTCCTAAGGGGCTAAAGGGGTCCCATGGATCCCAAGGGAGCCCCGTGAGGGCCCGGGCTACCTTCAGGTGGTCCACATGCTTCCCCACGGCTTCCACGATCCCTGCCACGTCAGTGCCGGGCGTGTACGGCAGAGCTGGGGTCCGGCTGTGGGTCCCGGAGCGAATGTAAGTCTCCACTGGGTTGATCCCACACGCACGGACCTTGATGAGGACCTGGGGGCCAACAGGTGGCCGAGGGCCCATCAAGGCCACGGCCTAGTGTGGGCAAGGAGGACAGCTCCAGCCCCAGGCCCCCTTGGTGACCCCGTACCTGGCCTGGCGCCCACCTGGTTGTCTCCTGGTTCTGGCACAGGGACGTCACTCCGCAGTGTCAGCACTTCGGGGCCGCCAAACTCGAAGATCCGGATGGCTCTCATCAGCCTCTGCCCGGTGGCCATGATGCTCTGTGGGAGGGGAACGGGGCGAGCCATGTCCACGGGCTGGCCGAGCTCTCCATCCGGGAAGCTCCAGGGACCCCTAATGCAGGGGCCCCTGCCATCTCTGGGAAGCAGACACGGCAGGAGGCAAAGAGGGCCCCCAGAGAAGGCCTGGTGTGGGCTGACCTAGACTAGAAAGCCCAGGGGATGTGCAAACATAAGGCACCACTGGATATGGCGACCTCAAGCATCGCCCTTTGTTGAGCCCTGCAGACCCTCTCCTTAACAAGCAGGTGGGCACCCACCCCGAGGATCTGGGGCCAGCACATGGGGGAGCAACTGTGGCCAAAGACCCTGTCCCTCTCGGTGACCCTGGCAATGGCGCTCCCCAGGACAGACAAAAGCCCAGCGCTCTCCCCATGCCGCTCTCCCTGGGTCCTCCAGCCACCCGGAGAACGCTGAGGCTCCCCACTCAGCAGGGGAGGAAGAAGAGGCCCCCAGCGGGATGTCCCTGACCCCAGGCCCAGCACACCTGGCCCAGTGATGCCCCAGGGTCCAAGCCGGCCAATCCAAGCCGGCCAAGCCTGCTCCCTCCCCCTCCCTGGGCCACCCAGTCCCACAACCCAAGTCTCCGAACTCCACCGGCCCCTCCTGACCAGGGTCCCACCGTGACGTTCTGCCAGGTTGCTCTGTCTCCCCAGGGATGGCTCCCCTCACTTTACCCCCTGCAGGACCAATGGCAGGAAGGAAGGGTCCTGGAGCAGCCGCCTCTAGAAGGACCCCCAGGGGAGCCCATCAAAGGCTGACTCACAGAGAATGGACCGTCCCTTCTTGCCTCCAGAGGTTCCCTCCAAAGACCCAGCAGCCCCAGGGCCACGGGCGACACCCTGGAGGAGAGCCCTACCTCTCTGGCTGGACAGGGGGTCTGAGACTGCGGCTGCCCCTCCCCCAAGTCCCCCACAGCTGCCTGGACCTTGGTCACCTCCTGAGAATGGCTCAGCCATTAGAGCAAAGGTCAGGTGCCACCTCCCAGGCCTGGGGAGCCGAAGGGCAAAGCCTGTGATCCCTGCCCGACAGGGGCCCAGAGCTTCTTTCCTAAGGGATCAGAGACCCCGAAACAAGCTCTACTCTGGAGTCTGACAAGGGACTCCAAGGCGGCTCTGCCACACGCGGCCTCTCCATGTCATCACAGTAACGCTCGCGGCTGGGACTCAAGCAATGCCCAAGCGCTCTCCCCAGCTACCCTAGCCTGGGGGGGGGAGGGGGGTATTACTAATGTCCCCATTTCACAGATGAGAAAGCTGAGGCAGGGATTCCCACCAGGTCACTCTGCCACAAGGGGTCTGACACAGGGCTTCCTGTCCCAGCAGAGCTCACCTCTCCCCCCATCCCCTCACCATGCACTGAGACTGAGACTTTTGTCTTGGGGTCCCCTCATTCTCTGCACCCAGCACAAGCAACACCAGCCTTGGAACCAGACGCTCCGGGTTTGACTCCTTCTTGACTGGGAGCATGTTGCCTGGCACACAGTAGGTGGCTAATAAATGCTGATGGAGTTGACTACTAAATTGGGAGAGTGGGTCTAGAGAGAAAAATCACCTTTCAATAACTGATCTCTGCCTCAAATGACCCAAGGAAGGAAGGAAGGAAGGAAGGAAGGAAGGAAGGAAGGAAGGAAGGA
>JAJPUD010004731.1:15188-30280 GCA_023553655.1 Myrmecobius fasciatus | reverse complement strand
AGACAGAGAGGCAAAGGGAAAGCAAGAGAAACAGATCAACAGAGAGACAGAGACAGATACAAGGAAACAGAGAGAGCCAGGCAAAGAGACAGAGGGATAAACAGAGAGACAGAGAAAGAAGAGAAGTCTCGCTGTCACTGAGTAACATTTTTATTTGTGGATCTAGCCACCAAAGGCAGCACAGAAATAGAAAGACATTTCATTATCGAGGCTAATAGGAACTGTGGCAAAATGAAGGGAGATGGGCTCTTGTGCCGTCTGCCTCTCCAGCTTTAAAAAGAATGCCCCATTCTCTTCCCGGCTGATTGCTGAAGGAAATCTCCCTTATTAATTCTAGGCCCGTGCACGTTTCCCATATTAATAATTGTAACATAGATGGCTAAGTGGCACTTGTGCTTTTTTTTATTAAAATCCTTTGCACTGAGCTCGTCAGGGACACGTGGGACAGAAACAATAAGAGATTATGGAAAGGAGGAAAAATGGACAGGCTTCTGTTCAAGGCCAGGCTCAATGTATTCCTAATGAAATAAGAGTCTAAATCCTTAAGGAAGCCGAGGGGACGGTGGGAAGGGTATGGGCTTTGGAATCAGAGGAGCTGGGATCATCTTTCATCTCAACCCCCTACTAGTTGTGTAAGCTCAAGTCATTTAGCCTCTAGGACTCAGTTTCCCCATGTGTAAGACAAGAGGATGGGACCAGCTGGCCTCTGACATCCTTTTATCTCATGATTTATCTGCAAAATGAAGTGTTGAGTTCAGTGATTTCCAAGATCCCTTTACAAAATAATCATTTTCCCTGCACTTTTTGCTCATTATATTCTAATTCTCTCTTTCTCAGAAAGAAAGAAAAGGATAGAAAAGGGGCTGGCAGGGCTGCAAGATATTACTGTATCTACATACATACACACAGCCTTCTCTTTCCATATTTAGGGGGCTTTTCCTCCTTAACAACAGTTCAATCATCAAAGGCACTTAATACAAAAGGAAACATTGTGTATTTGTAGCCAGACTCTAGTATTTTCGTCCTGCACTAGACATATGGACTGCTTTAATACAATATGGAGATGGACACACAAATGTTGATTGTTTTCCTCTGCGCTGGGGACCCCGAGCCCAAACCAGCCTCTGGGGCGTTTGACTTTGGGGGGGGGGGCTTAGGTGAGACTGTTCCACTCTCCAAGGTCAAAAACTGGATGGGAGAAGAGGCCTCTATGTAGCTGGGCCAGCCCGGGGCCGTGCAGTGGAAGCCTGATCCCCAGGCAGATTCGGCAGCCCGGAGGCCAGGCTCAAAGGCCCGCGTGGGCAAACTCTGCAGCCGGAGCCTGGGGGACGTGTACTCCTTCCCTTCCCGCCCCCCCCCCAACAAAGGGCGGCCCTCGCCCACTTGTCTGCAGATCTGCGGCTTTGCGCCCCCGGCCCGGCGAGTTTCCCCGGGGGCGCGTCAGACCCTGGCAGGCCGTCCCTTTTCCAGCGGGTCTTTGGCCCGGCTCTGAGCTTTGGAGGAGCGGTTCCGGTGGGACACGGATGGGGCCTCGGCCTAGCCGAGATAGCAGCCCCCAGCACCTTCCTCTTCCTCCTCCTCCCCTCCCCCTAAAATAATAACAATTTGCTAAATCGTTGGGAAGTTGTTCTAATTCCTCTGCCAAATTATTGCTCGCCCTTTAGATTAGAAATGAGGCCGGGGTGAGCAATCAGCAGTAAATGGGAGGATTTCTCCGGCGAGAAGCACTTGGCTGATTGTGAAGTGGGGGCTATTAGGGGCTTGATTGGGCCTTTTCTCCTGCTCGCTTGATTGGCCGTGAGAGAGCGCATTCACCGGCGTCCCGGCAGCAATCAGCGCCCCCCCTCGCTCTGCCGAGCGATTTAGGGTCCACTCCTGCACAGCTGGCACCTTTTAGCTGCCATCAGCAGACTATATCCTTTAAAATCGGGGGGAGGGGGAGGGAGCCGGGGGAGCGCCCCGATGGCCGGGGGCTGGTGGGCGCGAGATTCTCCTTCCCGAGTTTTCAGCCCTCATCGGAGCTGACCTTCGGCCTTCGGCCCCCAGGATGCTCCGAAGGCGGTTTGGACGGGGGCCTTGGAGCACGTGGGTCACGTCTAGACGTAGCCCGCGGGCGGCAAAGGGGGCAGAGGGCAAGGCAGAGCGCCCAACCCGCGGTGCACCAGGCTCTGCCCCAGGGAGGCCCTGCAGAGACCAAGCTTGCTCGCTTCTTGTTGGGGGGCCCTCTGGGGCTTTGCTCTCTCGGATTCAGGCCTCCGGAAGCTCGGGCCCGGCCCTCGAGCTCTCTCCACACCGGTCCGTCCATGTCCGGAAGCCCCGCCCTTGCCGGAAGCCGAAGGCTCACCCCACTGAGGCTGGGATCCTTTGCAGCACTCGGGCAGACCAATAAGAGCAATGATCCCTCCTCCTTGTAGACGCTTGCGCCCATTTTACAGGTTAAGAAACCATTGTAAAGTCCTGCGACAGTCGCGGCCCTTTGCAGCCTCAGGCTACCTCCCCCCTTTCACACCCCCGAGGAGTCAGGTGGGCTCTTCCCTCAGGGTCCTTCTGCTCACTATGGCATTATAGAACCCCAGGTCAGGGGTCAGAGACCCTCCTTCAAACTCTGCCTTAGACGCTTCCCAGCGTGTGATCCTGACCGAGTCGCTCCGCCCCTGGGTGCCTCAGTTTCCCCATCTATAAAATGGGAGCACCTCTCATAGCCTGGTGGCAAGAAGCAAATGAGAATAATTGTTTTTAAATCAAGTATTTAGCAGAGTATGCGGCACTTAGTAGGTGTACTGCCTGGCCCCTCCCTCCCTCGAGAGGTCTGACCTTCATGGCTCTCACCTGCGCCTCCCAGAAGCTCCCCCTTCCTTCCAAGCTTAATCCCACAACTGCATTTAGGAGACCTTCCCCCTCCCCCAGTCATTTGTATTTCCTTTGTGCCTCGGTGGAATGGATGCTGAGGGGAAGCCTTCAGTTCCCGGGGCTTCGCTTCTCTTCCGGACAGAGCCGGATGGACAGTTCCTGCCCCCCCCACCCCCGGGACTGACCGACTCACAGAACCCTTCGTTGTTCCCCAAAGAGCAAGGCTGCAAAGAGTAGTAGATGGTTAGCAGAGAGCACGGTGGGATTTCCTGGGGAAGCTCCCCTCTCTGCCCCATGGCGCAGCCCTTCCCTTTGGCCCTTCTCCTTTTACCCCATCTTTCTTTCTCTGGGACTTCCGGTGAAGAACAGGAGAGAGGATCTCTCCCTTCCTTCCCAGGGTGACAGTGGCTGCTGCCATAAGCATGTGGCCCCAGGGCCATATAATTGCCAAGGGAGAAACGAGTGGGAACCCCAAGTCCCTGACTGTTCAAGGGCCTTTGTGTTTCCTTGGCTGAGCACAGGCTGGCAACCATCAATCCAGAGAAATTGATATACCAGGTTTGGAGGTTCCCTTGTAGGCCCAGTTCAAGACTTGGGGAGGTAGATGCTATTGATAGCCCCATTTTACAGATGAGAAAACAGGTGAAATAGTTGCTCAGGTCCCAAATCTGAGGCAGGATTTGAATTCAGGTCTTCCTGCTTCCTAATGACACTATCCATTTCACCATCTATCTACTCCCAAGAGATAGAACTGTTTTTTTCTGTCTTTCTATCTCTCTCTATATATATGTATATTATGCATGTATATTTTGTATTTATGTATCTGTGAATCTCTTGAATCTTGCAAAGTTTCTGTAGTAGAGGAAGCAGTCTCTGTCTCTCTCTCTCTCCTCTTCCTCCACCTACTCCTTTCTCTCTCCCTTTCCCCCCTCCTTCTCTCTGTCTCTCTGTTTCTGTCAAAGTAGAAGGAATAGGGTACCAACTACAGAGAGGTGAATTTCAGTTTCATTTGATGGAAAGTTTCCTGGCAATCAGAGCAACACCAGAGCAGGATTGGTTGCCTTGGAAGGGAGTGAGTTTTTCATGCTGGAGGGCTTTAAGTGGCAGCCACCTCCCCACTGGGCACAAAGGTTGTAGAGAGAACTCGTCCTTGGGATGTGGGATGAGTCAGGCTGTGGCTCAGCTCCCTTCGGTCTCCATCGTCCAGGTTCTGAGGCCCAACGAATATGCCTTTCAAGAGCATCTGGAAGATGTCAATAAAAGCAGCCTGATTTTTTTTTCATCTTTTTCCCTCCTTTTCTTTATATTCACAAGACAATTAAAAGAAGAAGATGGAAAATGTCGGGTTGATTCCATGGGAAAGGGAGGAAAGGATTTTTGAGGCTATTTTTTTGTAAAAGGATCTGAAAGCTTTGGTTTTGTCAGAGAAAAACTTCATTTCCCACATGCCCATCTGTGACCCCAGGGGGCTCCTGGGCTCTTCTCTTGCCAGGGGCAGCGGAAGTTCTTAAAGCCAGCTTTGTGCCAGGGACAAGTGCTTTGGAACTCTCCAAGTACAGAAATAGCTTCGGTGTTCTGGCAGTTCTTAGCATTCCCCTGCTGTTACAGAGAAACATGGGATGGGAATGAGGAGGGGAGAAAAGGGGAAGGAGAGGAAGAGGAAGAAGCCACCGTGGGCCAGCTGAGTTTCTCCCCAGACTGTAAGCTATTTCCACACTAGCACAGTGAAGTCTGTTGCGGGTTCAGTGGAGAAAGGGACCAAGCTCTACCAGGTACCACAGCAGGAAGGGGATTCTCTCTCTCTCTCTCTCTCTTTTATTATTAAAGATTAAATATTTGTGAATCATACATAATACGTATGGGTAGTTCCCCAGCATTGATCTTTACAAAGCTCTGCATTACAACTTTTACCCCCAGTCCCCTCCCCTCCCCTAGATGGCAGGAAGTCCACTACATATTAATTATGTTGAAATACTTGACAAGTTGTGCAAGAAAAATCCTATCTACAAGAAAAAAACAAGAAAGCCAGATAAAGGAAACACAATGCAAGCAAACATCAACAGAGAGCATGAAAATGTTACGTTGTGGTCCATATTTCATATCCCTCTCTCTGGGTGTATATGGTTTTCTTCAGTGAACAATTGGAACTGGTTTGAGACAATTCTTTGTTGCAGAGAGCCATGTCCATCAGAATGGATCATCATGTAATATTGTTGTTGCTGTGTATGATGATCTCCTGGTTCTGCTCATTTCATTCAGCATCAGTTCATGCAAGTCTCTCCAGGCCTCTCTGAAATCATCCTGCTGGTCGTTTCTTACAGAGCAATAATATTCCATAACATTCATATACCATCATTTATTCAGCCACTCTCCAATGGATGGGCATCCCTTCAGTTTCCAGTTTCTTGCCACTACAAAAAGGGCTGCCACAAACATTCTGGCACATGTGGGGCCCTTTCCAGGAAGGAGATTCTCAAATCACCTCTCTGTAATTGCTACCCTATTCCTCCTAATTTGACCCATTGGGCAGGGAGAAAGAGACAGAGACTGAGAGACTGAGACACAGAACTGAGAGACAGAGACTAAGAGATGAGAAAAGATTGCACTCAACCAAGGTTAGAAAGTCAAGTTGTGAGAAGCAGGCTAGACTGAAAGTCCGGAAGCCCTGAGTTCAGGTTCCCATTTTGGTCCTCTTGGCTGGTGACTGCTCAAAGGACCCAGCCTTTTGGAGCCCCGTTATCTTTCCTTGTGCTCGAACTTGTGATCAGGAAAAAGCTTTGAAAAATAAGAGTTCTACACAGACATGGATGAGCTCTTCTCCTTCCCCTACTGCCCGAGAGCCAGAGATGGCCCCCCTCCCCCTTCCTCAGGGCTCTCTGATTCCCTAAGAGGATTTGGGGGGGTATCATCTTGACCATTGTCCAGAGCCCAATCTATTGTTTCCCCTCCAATTTTAGGGATCCAAGTACCCTAGTTTCACGTAAGTCAACTTTTACATAGAATTAGTTACCTCAAAGATCTACCCATCATAATAATTAGTAATAACAATAGTAGCTAGCATTTACACAGTGCTTTGAAGTTTGCACAGTATTTTCTAGCTACATCTTGTTGGATCGTCACAACAACCTTGTGAGATTTGTGCTGTCTTGCCTCCATTTTACAGATGAGGAAGTAGGCTGAGGTTGAGCGAAGCTAGACTGAGGTTGCCGGGAATCGAACGCTAGGAAGGGCCTGAGGCAGGATTTTAGTTCAGGTCTTGCTGACCTCATTCAGGTCGGGGTTCTTTGGGGTACCTAAGGGAATTTCTTTTTACCTTAGTCCCCCTACACCCACATTCTCCACAATCTCAGTATCTGGGTGGGGGAGGATTGGGCACATGGCATTAGTCCCACCAAGTTCAAATCTAAAGAGACCCCCCTTGGGTCAGGGGGCTTCCCTGATGCTCTGACAGCCACACCCATTCTGGAACCCCGGGCTTGCCAGCCACTGGAAAGCCACTGCGCTCAACCCTAAGGTAGGCCAGCCCACAGTCTGCTCCAGGCTGCTTCTCCTGGCTCAGATGCAGTTTCCTGGCTGTCCACAAGGGCACCTCTGTTTCGGGTGTGTGCCATACTCGTTAGAGACGTGGGCAGTGTCAATCCTGTTGTACAGATGAGGAAACTGAGGCTCAGTTCAGTACTTGCTCGTGGTTACATAGTTGAAGGCCTGAAGGTCTTTGTCTCCTGTCTTCCTTCTGTCCGAATGATACTTTGAGTATCAGGTGTCAAGAGGAACCAGGTTCAAAACCTGCCTCAGACACTGACTGACTGTGGGGTGTTAACCAATCATTCAAACTATTGTCTTACAAATAATCAAGATTTACTGTTTGTTATAGGGATAGAATTATATTGTATGTAGAACTGAATTGTAGAAAACAAGACCAAAAACCCACAAGCTTTCAATCAGAGATTATTTCCCCTAATGAGACTTTTCTAGGGACAAAACTGTAATTTGGAGAAATGGTGAATGGAGTCCATTCATCCAAGTCATTCAGCTCACACACAATGGGGAAGCCACTGGGTTTTGCTTCAGGTTGATAATTCAGAATGTTAAGTGCAGAATTGTTGATGTTAATCAGCCAAACGAAGTTGAAATATAAGCTGTAGAATGAAATGAGGACTAAAAAAAACCTTTTTTATTGAAGTTTTTTATTTTAAAAACATATGCACGGATAATTTTTCAACATTGACCCTTGCAAAATCTTGTGTTCCTATCCCCCCCTTCTTCCCACCCCCTCCTCTAGATGGCAAGTAATCCAATATATGTTAAACATGGTAAATATATGTAAATCCAATATAGGCATACATATTTATACAATTATCTTACTGCACAAGATAAATTAGATCAAGAAGGAAAAAGAAATGAGAACGAAAATAAAATTCAAACAAACAACAACAAAAGAACTAAAAATGCTATTTTGTGATCCAGACTCGGCTGCCACAATCCTCTCTCTGGGTGTAGAGGGCTCTCTTCATCACAAGATCAGTGGAACTGGCATCAATCATCTCATTTTTGAAAAGAGTCACATTCATCAGAATTGATCATCCTATAATGTTGATGTTTTCATGTACAATGATCTCCTGCTTCTGCTCATTTCACTAAGCATCAGTTCACGCAAGTCCCTCCAGGCCTCTCTGAAATCGTCCTGCTGGTCGTTTCTCACAGAACAATAATATTCCATAATATTCATATACCATCATTTATTCAGCCATTCCCTGACTGATGGGAGGGAATGTTTCCAGTTCCTTGCCACTACAAAAAGGACTGCCACAAACATTTTTGCAAGGTGGGTTCTTTTCCCTCCTTTAAGATCTCTTTGAAATATAAGCCCAGTAGAAGTAGCTGGATCAAAGAATATGCACAGTTTGATAGTCCTTTGGGCACAGTTCCAAATTGCTGTCCAGAATAGTTGAATCAGTTCACAACTCCACCAACAATGTATTTGTATCCCAGTCTTCCCACATCCCCTCCACCATTCATCGTTATCTTTTCCTGCCATTTTAGCCAATCTGAGAGGTGGGTAGTGCTACCTCAGAGTTGTCTTAATTTGCATTTCTCTAATTAATAGTGATTTACAGAATCTTCTCATGTGACAACAAATGATTTCAATTTCTTCATCTGACAATTGTCCGTTCATATGCTTTGACCATTTATCAATTATGGCTTGAATTCTTTTAAATTTGAATCAATTCTCTATATATTTTAGATATGAGGCCTTTAGCAGAACTCTTGAATGTAAAAATGTTTTCCCAATTTATTACTTCCTTTGTTTTTTTGCTGAGGCAATTGGGGTTAAGTGACTTGCTCAGGGTCACACAGTTAGGAAGTGTTAAGTATCTGAGGCCAGATTTGAACTCAGGTCCTCCTGACTTCAGGGCTAATACTTTAGCCACTGTGCCACTTAGCTGCCCTATTGCTTCCCTCCTAATCTTGTCTGCATTAGTTTTGTTTGTACAAAAACTTTTTAACTTAATGTAATCAAAATTATCCATCTAGCGTTCATTTAAGAGTTCTAGTTCTTCTTTGGACACAAATCCCTTCCTTCACAGATCTGAGAGGTAAACTTTCCTATATTCTTCCAATTTGCTTAGAACATCACTCTTTATGTCTCAATCATGACCCCATTTCCATCCTATCTTGGTATATGCTGTTAGGTGTGGGTCAATAGAAAGAACCTTTTAACATAACATAGCCAATATTCTGAAATCTGTTCTCAGCAGTCAGAAAAAGAAGAGGGATGAACAAGCAGATCGAGTCAACATGGCCAAGCAAAAGCCAGGAAACTCAGCGATTTTATGAAATCAAATCTATGAAATGTGAAAGGCAGTGACCCCGCTTGGGGCGACAAATCAGGCTCCAGAAAGAAGAGAAAGTAAATCGGGGAGTGGTGGCTGGCAGAGTCTCGGGGCTGGAGCGACAACCAAGGGTCTGATCCTCACCATTGTCTCATTGGCTCATCCACACACACGCTGTGGCGGATATAGAGCATCTTAAGGGGAGAATAGAATCGATCTGCAAACTTTCAGTAAGTGCGGACTATGTGCAGGGTGAGTCTGAGATGGAAGGGGCCAATATGAGACCCCAGACCAGTATGGAGTCCCATGAGGAAGGGCCCATGAGAACACCACTAATAGGTCACCCCGTCCATTAGGCTCATTGTGTTAGAACCAAGCCTTTTTCTCCTTAACTCAAGTCTCCCTCTTTGGGGCTGCAAACTTAAGCCATTGTGGCTTTGCCTTTTCTGGGTCCGGCAGATCTACAGTAGTGGCGGCCTATTAAATATCAAGCCAGGGTTCTCCGCTTCCTGTCCCCCAGGTTCTAGACTGAAGAAGTCCCAGGGACTCTCACTGACCCTCCAGTGGCAGACTTGAAGTTCTTGCGTGTTGTCAGCAAAGCCTCTTGTGATACACAACTACCTGCAAGATTTCATTTTTAATCATGTTTAATTGGAGACCCTGAGGCCAAAGCCTTTGACTACCCATGGTTCCTTAGGTGCTATTTCTTTTGCTTCCGGGTCTCAGTTTCCCCATTTGTAAAATGAAGCTGTTGGACCAGAAACCTCCCTCCCTCCCCCTGGTCCCCAGGCTGTGTTTCCCATCCCCATTATAAAGGAAATAGGAGGAGGATAAGCAGAAACTTTGGGCCTGTTCATCCCTAAGCTTCGAGGCCCACAGGCTGAGCTACGAATCCTGTGGAATTGCAGCCGAGGAAATAAAGTCAGCCTCGGCTCCTCTCTGGCTGGTCTGGGCTCCTCTGCAGAGCCTGGGAGGTTAGAAGCCTCTCACCCGGGCTCTCTCTATGGGGGCAAAGGGCTGGAAGGGGATGCCCATCAACTGGCGAATGGCTGAACAAGCTGTGGTGTGTGACCAGTGATCCTAGGAAAAACAGAGAGATTTGCACAAAATAATAAGAGAGAAATGAGAAGAACCAAGAGAACCCTGGATCCAAGAGCAGCAACATTGGTAGAAAATGAAGCATTCTGAGGGTTCTAGATCCTCAAATCAGCTGCAAAGAGCCCATGAAGGAAGCAGCTAGCACTTCCAGAAAAAGAACCGGAGGGAGCGTGGCTGTGCTTTCATCCATCCCTCTGTCTGTCTATACACACAGTAATTTCTCCAGAGCAGGGCGGGGAAGAGAGAGACAGTCTGGAACTTAAAATGCGGCAGAAAGCACAAGTAATCTCACTTAGCAATACATCTATTAAGGATCTGCTCTGGATCAGGCACCGTCCTTGACGCTGGGCATCGGTCGGTTGATGATTGTCCTTCCTTCTGGAAGAGGGCCAGACTGGCATCCGTGCCTTAGAGTCGAGCACGCCCCACTGTGGCTGATCAGAGCAATACGAGCTCGGAACGCTCTGCCGCAGGGCGGCCACCAGTAGTGCCTAGGAACGTCGGGGTGGGCTCTGTGACTGAGCATCTTGTGTTTCCTTTGAGCTGCTTCTGCTCTAGAGCCCGGCACTTTCTCTGGGGAGGGCACGCCATGCTGGGTGGCCCTGTGCCAGTGTCCTAAGTCATATAATCAGTGTTAATGATAATACATGTATATGTATATACTATATGTATATGTGTATGTAGATATGTGTATAGAATGTAGATGTGTAGATATACATAGATATGGGTCTGTATTATATGTATATGTACATGTGTGCATACATCTTATATGTATGTGTATATATACAGATATGTGTAGTGAGTGTATGTATATATAGCTATATAATGTATATGTGTATACATACATTTCTGTGTATATGTGTGCGTACATATACATTATATATCTATTTGGCAAGTGTAGATCGGGCCCTTGAACAGCACAGCCGCCCGGCGGAGCTGCGCCCTCTGCTCGGGCACTTTAGCCAGAGAAAGGACCTCGGGGTCCGGCACCTTCTCGTGCCGGGGGCCTCCGGATCTTCCTAAGATAATTCAGGTGGAAATGATTCGGTTTCCGGACGGCGCCGGGCCAGGTTTCACAGGTGCACCACAGGGAGGTCAGCGCAAGGCTCTGTGGGACGCACGGTCTTACAGACTGAGATGGTTCCCCCCCCCCAAGGATGAAAGAGACTTTTGGGGGCCATCTGGTCTAACCCTTTCATCTTTGGGGTAAAAAAGGTAGAACCTAATGAGAGCCAGGGCTTTAGCTAGTCTGTTCGAGTAAGAGGTGGGAGGCAGAGCCGGCTCCTGACTCCGCCTGGCCAGCCCTTCCCATGAGCCCTTGCTGCCGCAGGTGCTCATTCCTCATGTGACCTTCAGCAAATCAGTCCCATGGAAGCTGAGTCAGCAGGCCCGGGATCTGTTCTGTGGCAGCCCAGTTCTCCCAGGGGATGCTTCTCTGGGGGTGTGCTCCGCTCACTTCCCCAGAGCTGATGCACTTTGCTTCTCCTGCACCGTGGGCTCCTTTGTCCTGGGTTACCCTGGACTATAGCATCCCTGGAGGTGTCCTTGGGCCCTCTGCAGCCCTAGCAGGTCCGCTAGCTCCTCAGTGGGCTCCACACGAGCTCCTACTATCCTTATTTCAACAAGAGGGCCCCCCAGGGTCATGAAGCTGATGTATGTCAATAACAGGGTCCCCCGACCCCAGATCAAGCTCTCAATCCACCCGAGCCAAGGACCACAGACCTCAGCGCCTTGGGAATACTAGCGTTCCCTCACCACTAGCCGAGGGCCCGCGGCCATCATCCCGGGAAGTCACCCCATACACAGCATCCTATGGGTGCTAGAGTCCCAGCTGTCACAACTAGGAAGTCACCCCCCCTCCCTCCAAGCCTTTGTCCAATGGGTTGACATCAGAACCAGCTGGGACGTTGTCTGGGGAAATGACAGAGAGGTGACACCTTATGCTTTGCTGCTGTGTCCTAAGGCCCACAGGACCTTTCCTTTGGGACCTTGAAGACAGATCTGGTTCTGCCAAAAAAACAATGGGAGCAGACCCCTCTCACTTGTCTCTTGGTGTCCCCAATGCTTAGTGTCCCTTCTCCCAGCAACTCCTCCCGTAGTCTGGGGTGAGATGGTGAGGGTCTTCACCAGGGTGGGGGCAGGGTCAGAGGAGAGAAGGGGGGTGTATTGGAGAGAGACTATACAGATAAAATCCCAAGTCTTGGATATGGGGGAGGACTGAGAGAGAGGGAGGAGCCAGGATGAGTCCTCCAGGAGCCCAAGGGATGGGAGGATGGTGCCCTCGGCAGCAATGGGGAACCGGAGAGGGCTCGGGGCAAAAATAACCAGTTGTGTTGGACATCCAGAGTTTGTTGTCTCCCGGGTGTCTGAAAGACATTTGGAGATGCGAGGCTGGAAGTCCGTGGGGAGATTGGAGCCAGAAAGAGAGACTGGAGAATTATTAGGAAAGAGCTGGTCCTTAAGTCCATGGAAGTGGATGAAGGATCGTGGAAGGGGAAGAGGGCCCAGGACAGAGCCTGAGGGACCTCTCTGGAGAGAGGCTGGGATCTGGAGGAGGATCTAGCCAAGGAGACGGAGCAGGAGCCGACCGGAGAGCCAGGAAAAGAGCCTCCTGCTACAGTCCATGGCCAGAGTCTCCAGAGTGAGAGTCCTCTACACAGAGTCTTCCCTCTCAAACTTTCATTTCCAACTACTTTGTGGATATTGATTGATTCCCCTCTTATTTATGCTTTTATGTACTTATATGTCTATCACCTCCATGACAATGCAAAGTCCTTGTAAGTGGGGCTTCTTTAAGTCAATCAACGAGTATTTATTAAGCTTGGTGGGCTCCCTCCTTCCCTCAGAGAGCACTAAGGAGCACCCACGGCTGCTCGGCGTCATGCTTTGCACTGGATGCCAAGGGACACGTCTGACATCTCAAAGCAGAAGGAACTGCCGGAACCCTAGTGGCGATCAAATCACGGGCACCGCGGCGGCCATGCTGACCTCCACACTCCCTTCCTGCTCTGCGTGCGATGTCTGCCTTCTGCCCTAAACCGGGTCTTGGGGAACTTGTGGGGCTTTCTCACGGAAGAACACAACAACGGCTCCCTTTTAAGGTCCGCCCTCTGGGAGCAGGCAGCGCAATGGGGACAGTGCTAGACGTGCATTTGGGAAAGCGTGAGTTCAAATCCCTCCTCAGACACTTCCTCTCTCTGTGACTGGGTAAGTCACTCAATCTGTGTCTGCCTCAGTTTCCTCCTCTATAAAATGGGACAACACTAGCACCCACCTGCCAGGACTGTTGTGAGGACCAAGTGAAATAAGGGAGAAAAAGGCACAAGTATTGATTAAGCCTCTACTGGGTGCTGCGCTGAGAGCTTTCCAGATATCAATAAAGTGCTTTACCAACTTTCAAGCATCATGGAAGGGAGCCAACATGACCATCCCCATCACCTGTGATGATGATGATGATGATGATGGTGACGTAATTTGTGGCCTTTTTCATCCTCTAACTTTTGTTTTTGAAACTAAGATTGTTTTTCTGAGAGGTGGGTAGTGTGTGCTTGTGTAGTGTGTGCACACATACATGTGTGCCTGTGAGTAGTGTGTTACCTTGTGTGGTATACACATGCATGCACACTGGGTTGTATAGTGTGTTCTTGTGTGTGTCTGTGAGTAGTGTTACCTTGTGTAGTGTGCACATACATGTATACTTGCTTGTATGCACATGTGGTGTGTACACTTATGTGTCTGTGAGTAGTGTGTTACCTTGTGTGGTGTGCATATGCATGTATACTGTTGTATAGTGTGTTCTCATGTGCACTGTAGTGTGTGCACACGTGTCTGTGAGTAGTGTGTTACCTTGTGTGGTGTGCACATACATGTGTGCTGCTTGTGCACGCATGTAGTATGTGCACTTATGTACGCGTGTGTGTCTGTTCAAACACAGAGAGCCACTTGAAGTCCGAGCGCAGGAGACAGTGGGTGGTAATTACGCCTTGGTGTCTCATTTCCTGGGCTGATATCCAGGAGGAAGGAGATTCTCCCTGTCGGAGTCATTGTCATCCCTCTCCCGTCCCTTCGTTCTCACATTTCCAGTCTCTTTTATCAGTGAGAATTTAATCTTCAGCCCTCCTGCCAGTGCCACTATTGGGACATGGGGTTCCCCCTCCACGCAGACCCGGAACAAGTGGCTTTGGGGACAAATGAGAAGCACCGGAGACTTCTGCACAGACTCCTGAGTGGCATGTGGACGGAGGGAGCCCCAGGGGACCCGGTTCTTGCTCTTCCACAAGCCCGTAGCTGGCACTAATCAGTGGGCATGGAACTCGTTCCCCGGTCCAGGACGTCCGTTGAGTCGGCTGGGACGCAGAAGGCCGTTCACATGGGAGTGGGAAGAGCTTGCCAGAGTCTGAGTTCTGCTTTCAGAACGGAGCCCTCTCCCCTTCCGTGGTGTTCCTGTTTCCACAGGCCAAGGGCAAGACATAATGGAGAGGCCAGAGACTGAGTCATGGAGGCTCCTCGGGCCTTCATGGAGCCGTCACCATCGTGCACCCACTGGTGGGTGAGCACCGGGGCTCTAGCTGTTCTGGTCCCTAGCAGCTGGTGGCGGGCGCCATGTTGGATCGCAAGAGGCGCAGTTGCGCTCCGCCGGGCGGTAGGTAGCCTGTCACGGCCGCTAAGAGCGCAGGATAACCATCTCTGCCCAAAGTTGACATGTATAAATGGATTGCATAAGCGGCCGGTGTGGTCCTTTCAAGTGCGCGCCTTTTGTGGCAGCTTTGCAGTCCAATTACCAGCAGCAGTTTACAATTAAGGGAAGTAATAATAACTGAATCCGCTTTCATCTGCACACACAATTACAACGAGCGGCATGCTTTAATAGGATTGTGAAAAAATCTTCGTTTGACCCATGCAAAAAAGTAAACATTCGGGTTCTGGATCCGATATCATTATCACAACAAAGAGAAACTCCTGAAATCCGATGAGCCGGCCATCTGGAGGATGTTAATCACTTCAAAATGACGGATGTTTTTTATTTCGCCTCTTGACAGACACGCTCCTTTCAGAGATAGATGATTATTTACATAAATTACATCATCAATGTGAAAAAATCAGAATCACTTCAAAGGAGAAAAAGCTTAATTAAAAAGAGACTTTGAGTTCTAGGTCTCCCCCGCCCCACACTCTTTGGGAAAGAACAGGGAAAATGCCACTTCTTGGGCAAAGCTGAGCGATACTCTGGTCAGCTGGTGCTTTTGAAAAGTTGACCTTCCCGGTCTCTGCCTACACAAGTCCAGCAGGCAGTCAATCACCTTGTAGAAT
>JAJPUD010004731.1:0-15178 GCA_023553655.1 Myrmecobius fasciatus | reverse complement strand
ACCTTGTAGAATGAATTAGAGGCTCTGGATTGACACCTTGAAATCCCTTTAACCCAGCCCACACTCTTTTTAGGAAAGAACAGGCAAGATGCCATTTCTTGGGCAAAGCTGAGGGATACTCTGGTCAGTTGGTGCTCTTTGAAAAGTTGACCTTCCTGGTCTCTGCCACAAGTCCAGCAGGCAGTCAGTCACCTTTTAGAATGAATCAGAGGCTCTGGATTGACACCTTGAAATCCCCTTTATTGTCTCCTCTCACTGGCTCATGGTAAGACTAGTCTGCCAGGGTAGCCAGTGCCCCCATAACTGTGGGTAAATGGTAAGTGGCCGGTGGCAGGGAGGGTCACACACACACTTCTGGGCTCACTTCCTCTAATTAACCTTTGTCTGCATGGGAAAAACCCAAGTTTGGAAGCTGACCAGCTAACAGGGCAGCAGATCCTGTTTCACTGAACCCTGGGGCTCAAGGCAGGCAGGCAGGCAAGCCCAAGGAGGCCCCAGTGAGAAGCCTGGCCTCCCCCCAGCCCCCACTTGACTGTCCCAGGGCTGCGCTGCTTCAGGCGGGGCCCTGACTGGTGTCGTGCTGCCTGCCGCCGGCTTCCTGGCCCGGGCCAATTGGGCCGGTCTGCTGCAATTTCCTGCGGCGCTCGGAGCTGCTCGGCGGGCTGACCTCAGCCAATTTGTCTTCGTCCCTGGAAGAAATGTCACCCGAAAGGAAGCGATTAAGGCAAGAAGGTAATTGGGCTGCAGCGGCCACTGGGTAAACAGGACTTGACCCCAGGTAATTGATCGCTGGGCCCTAACAAAGGGACTTAAGAGACAGGAGACGGGGTGCAGCTCCGGGAGGTCTGCACCCCGGCCCCCGGGCCTCTCGGGAGTTGGGCGCAATGGCAAAGCCCGGAGGAAACGCTGTGTCCTAATGAAGAAAACACAGTCGGGAGGGGAAGAAGAGAGAATGGGGGTTTGGTTCTTCAGGATACGATTGCCAAGAAAGCCAGGGCTCGGCCAGGGTCCCAGTGAGCCCTCGGCCTGGTCTCTCTCTCAAGGTCTCTCTAATGACATATACTCTGTCACCAGCTGTCACGGTGTCCCGGGACCGAGCCGCGGCGTCCAGCGGCCAAGGGGCTGGAACGCAGGATATAAGGAATACCTGAGTTCTAAGCGAGCCTTGGATGCTGACTGGCCGTGAGACCCTGGACCATTCCCTTACCTGCAGCCAGACAGTTTCCTCACCTGTAGATCACAGGACTTGCCCCTCGTGGTGGCCCTGAAGCCCCGGCAGTGTTCGCTCTTACTAGAAGTAATGCTCTCAGGAGACTGCAAGGCCTTCCGCCAGGCAGGGGGCACCTTCCCTCAGGAAGGGGGCACCTTCCCGGGCAGCTCAGAGGCTGGGGGGAAGAAAAGGGCATGTGGGAGGCAAGCGTACACGCCCAGCTGCGGGTACGTTCTGGCAGGTCCTGGCCTTGGCGGTCGGGCTAACCTGGTCTCGGGCCAGCCTGGGGCTCCGCTCCGTGGCCCCGTGTGTTTGAGAAAGACAGAGAGACAGAGACAGAGCGCGCGCCCGCTTTCCACATCTCCTGAGAAAAGGGCTGCCAGTTTTCTGGGGTATGAGTTCCACACGCGTGGCACTCTAAGGGCACGCCCTCAAACCCCAGCCCGGCCACCGAGGAGCTCTGACATGACCTCCCCAAAGCTCAGTTTCTGTGACTTGACCTCTCCAACCCTCCTCAGTTTCTGTGCCGTGGGGGTCCTGTCTCCCTCTCCCAAAGAGCGGCCGAAGGTAATTGTAGCTCACGCCACTACAGACGCAGGTCAGAGGTGACTCGGGCTCAGAAGTTCTCATTGGCTGCCCTGGCCCTGCCCCCCTCCCCCAGGTGTTTCCCGGATGTAGCCTCTCCTCTCCTTCCCAGTCTGGGAGCCCAGGTTGCCGGGGAAGGTTGAGGGGGATGACCCTCAGGGAAGCAGCCCACCCCCTCGGGGGAGCTCCGGCCCCACGGGCCCCTGCCTTCCCCAGATCCTGGAGACCAGCTGGCTCCCCAGCCCCAGGTTCAGCAGCTCCCAGACCACCCACATCCAGCGCCGGGCTCGCTAGCGCTGAAAGCCTGTCAGCTGCGGCCGCCCCAGAGGCTGCTGGGCTCCATCTTAATTCCGGGAACATTTCCCTAGATTTGTGAGCAGCCCCTGGGCCTGGCGATGACAGGGAGAGGCCAGAAGTGACAGTTAGGGGTCGTTTGCTGATGCTCCCGTTAGCTCATAAAACTTTGTCTCGGGGGTGACATTTATTACAGCCTTGAGCTTGCTGTTACCTCGCTTTGCCCAGTCTGGGAAATGGGACCAGTTCCTGGCTGAGAGGCTGGCGGCAAAAGTCCGTGTGGCGTCTGAGCCGATAGAGTGCTTGGAGATCCTCAGAGGAAAGTTCTGGAAAGGGATGGGAAGAGATGACGAGGCGTTTCCACATAGGAAGGGACAGCGGGTAGTTAGTGCCGGGGGAAGAGGAGGCGGCAACGGGAGCGGAAGCCTTGGGCGCCTTCTCACAGACCGCGGGGAAAGGACGGGGCTCGGGGAAGGAGCGGCCGGAACCCTCCAGGCAGCCAGCTCGCCCGGTAGTTCCTGCAGGACCGAGGCTACATTGTACGGAGCCAAACTCTGTCGTGGGCTGGCCCGGGCCGCCCTGGGCTGACCGTGCAACGGTCACTGCGCCGATGGCGGGCGTTTACCCCGCCCTCTGCGAACTGTCACAGCCTGCGGCGGGGAGAGCTACCATTACTTTCCCCTTTTTACAGAGGAAGAAACTGAGGCAAACATGTCCCGGTCACACAGCTGGTGAGCATCCTCGGCGAGTTGTGAATTTAGCTCCAGCTTGCTGTCCTGAGTCCCGGGAGAGCAGCTCTTAGCGTTAAAAATAATAATAAGTAAATTAAAAGGGGAGGGGGCAGATTTGGGGTCTCAGGTGGGACGGCGGCTTTCTCTTGCACAGAACAAGGCGGGAGGCGGCTGAGCTCAGGGAGGACCCAGCTGACCTTGGGATGCTGCCTTCTGGTTTCTCTGAAGGTATCCCTGACCCTCACGCAGACCCGGGCTTTAATCCAGGCCCTTTCAGCTTCAGGGCTTTGGGACCCTGGGAGAGTGCCTGAACCCGGGCTGGGCTTCCTTGCCCACAAAAGATGGCACTAGACCAAAGGCTCTGAGCGCTCCCCCTGCCAGCCCCCCAGTCCTGGAGAATAGTAAACAGTGAGTCTTGTCTTCCTCCTGGAGCCCTCTGGGTCAGAAACCGGGGGCTCCCGGCAGCCCCTTCCACACGCGGCCTGGGACTCCAGGGCAGTGGGCGGGCCACTCAGTAGCAGATACTGCTCCCCCGGCCCCTTCCTTTCTATTGGTCTTGGAAGGCAGAGTGTGTATGTGTGATTGTGTGTGTGATTGTGTGTACGTGTGTGTGCATGTACACAAGTGTTTGCGTGTGTGCAATTGTGAGTGTGATTGTGCATGTGTGTGTGTGTGTGTGATTGTGTGTGTGAAAAATCACCCTCTCCAAGTTTCCTTGGACTGTGCAAGGGGCAGGCTGATCCCCGAGAGCCAGCCGCGACGATTCCACGAGGAGCGGGCCAGCAGCTCACCTTCGCTTCCTCTCCCGGACTGGGCCGCGCACTGGCCCAAAGTGCAAAGGTGGGGCCGAAAGCCTCGTCCGCCAGAGCGCGAGCTGCCTCAGGGAGCGGATCCGAGAAGCTAGCGCTTACTGGGTCAGTGTCCAGTTGGAGGGCGGTCTCTCCCGGATCCCCCCCCCCCAGCTATAGTTACCCTGTGCTGCCGTTCACTGCGTTTATCTGTGACTTGGATTAATGCAGCAGCCATGAAAATGCTCACATGTGAAAATGACTCGAAGCTGAGGGGGAGAATCAGCCCGTTAGGTGAGAGTCGGGAATGGAGAGACCTTGGCGTGATCAAAATATTGCACTGAGTCTAGTCATGTGACATTTAAGGGCAGTAAACGTAGAGCTCTATACTTGGGTTCAAAGTAAATCAGCTTCTCAAGTACAAACAACCGGGGAGTCAGAACTAAACAGCAATTTATATAAAAAAAAAGATCTGAGGAGATTAGTGGACCTCAAGCTCAGTATGACTCAGTGGTGCAACCTTGAAGCCCAGAAAGGCAATAGGATACACAGAGAGACCCATAGGAATGGAAGACAACATGGATCGAGGGAATGGACCGAGAGTCCGAGGCCTTATTTCCAACTCCAGCTCTGCTGTTTCCCACCTGGGAGACGCTGGGCAAGTCACTGCTTTCTCTGGGCCTCAGTTTCCTTACCTGGTAAATCAAGGAGTGGAAACAAGTGACCCGTGAGGCGTGCTTTCCCTCTGAATCGGTGACAGTAATAACAGCGGCAATCACAAAAAAACGTGCACTTGTTTAATGTTTCAAGGCTTGCGGCGATCCTTGTGTGTTATAGACATTTTACATTTATGATTATTTGAACTTTGACCCTCACAGGAAGGAACCGATCACCTGATCAGACCATAAGCTGAGTCTGTGTTGAGTTCTGGATGCCAAGTCTGATTAAGAACATAGAAAATCTGGGGAGCCCCCAGGGGATGGCAATCAAGATTGAGAAGAACCTTGCAGTGGCGCATTCGGAGAATTAGGGGAAGCCCTGGCAGGTTCTGGGCTGGGAGAGAAAATGCTGAAGGTGGGGGTGGGGGAGAGGCTGATAGCTTCTTCAAACAATAATAATAATAATAATAATAATGATAGCCGTTATTTTACAGGATGCTGTAAGAAAGTTTTACCTATGCTGTCTCATGTGATCTTCACCATAACCTTAGGAGGTAAATGTATTATCCCCAGTTTTACAAAGGAGGAAACTGAGATAGAAGCCTTTTTGTTGTTTCTAGCCATAGCAGTTCTAGGAGGGTTCTAGATTTGTGCCTGGGGGGGAACCACAGAGGTCAAAGAGTCCAATATCCTTGTTTTATGGATGAGTAAGTGAAGCTGAGGAGTGAGAGGGTCACCCAGGGGTGGAGAACAGAGCCAGGAGAGGAGTCCTGCTTACTTCTGGTCAGTGAACAACTAGTTATCATGCTAAGGGCAGCCCTCCACAAGTGTATGTTCCGAGTGGGGAGGACGGGATGCTTGCAACCTGTGTGACCCTGGACAAGTCACCTGCTTGCCTCAGTTTTTCTGGTTGTAAAATGGGAATAATAATCACTCTACCTTGGGGGAACGTTGTTGTGGGGATCAAATGAGATTAAAGTTAGAAAGTGCTTAGCCTAGAAACCTGACACACAGTAGGTGCTATAGTGATGGTTATTCCCTTCCCAAGGTTCGCCTATATCGTACCCATAAAATTGGCTTTTTGAACCCAAGTCGAAGGCTTTGTCCCGACCACGTTCAATTTATTCCATTTGCTAAAGCCCAACAGGTTTTGTTGTTCAGTGTTTGTAACCAATCAACAGAGAAATTGATGAACCTGAATGGGGCTGGCAACAAGCGTTGTGGGCGGGCTGGAGCCTCAGACCCGCTTTCGGGGTGGGGCGTTGGCGGGTGGCAGCCTCGGATCTGAGCTGATTCCTTGTTTGCTTACTAGTCTAGAAAGCGATGGAGCACATGGGAACCCACCTCAGAGTGGGGCCAGAATTCCCTTTTCTTGCCCGACGGCTGCTTGGCAAACCCCGGCCGGCCCGGAGACATCGCAGACCTTCTGAAGGGACGATTCGGAAAGAGAGCGGGATGGGAGAGAGTGGAAGCCCTGAATGCCAGCATGAAGGTCATTGCCTGGAAGCCCCCATCTGCGTGAAAGTCATTGCCTGGAAGCCCCCATCCACGTGAAGGTCACTGCCTAGAAGCCCCCATCCGCGTGAAGGTCATTGCCTAGAAGCCCCCATCCGCGTGAAGGTCATTGCCTAGAAGCCTCCTCCATCCACGTGAAGGTCATTGCCTAGAAGCCCCCATCTGCGTAAAAGTCATTGCCTGGAAGCCCCCATCCGCGTGAAGGTCATTGCCTAGAAGCCTCCATCCGCGTGAAAGTCATTGCCTGGAAGCCCCCATCCGCGTGAAGGTCACTGCTTAGAAGCCCCCATCCGCATGAAGGTCACTGCCTAGAAGCCTCCATCCGCGTGAAAGTCACTGCCTGGAAGCCCCCATCCGCATGAAGGTCACTGCCTAGAAGCCTCCATCCGCGTGAAAGTCATTGCCTAGAAGCCTCCATCCGCGTGAAAGTCACTGCCTGGAAGCCCCCATCCGCATGAAGGTCACTGCCTAGAAGCCTCCATCCGTGTGAAAGTCACTGCCTGGAAGCCCCCATCCGCATGAAGGTCACTGCCTAGAAGCCTCCATCCGCGTGAAAGTCATTGCCTGGAAGCCCCCATCCGCGTGAAGGTCACTGCTTAGAAGCCCCCATCCGCATGAAGGTCACTGCCTGGAAGCCCCCATCCGCGTGAAGGTCACTGCCTAGAAGCCTCCATCCGCGTGAAGGTCACTGCCTGGAAGCCCCTATCCGCGTGAAGGCCATTGCCTAGAAGCCTTCATCCGCGTGAAGGTCACTGCCTCCATCCAGAGATCAGGCATCGGGCTCCTCCTCCATTTACAGAGGAAAGTCACCAAGGCTGGTCCAGCCTGTGGCAGTTTCCCCGGAGACAAAAGATCAGGGGCATCTTTTTGTGACGGAGACAGAGGCTGAGGAGACTTGGGCACTGGGAACCGGCCGCCTAGGGAGCGATTCAGCAAGAAGAAGACTGGTATTACACCTTGGGGGCCTTTGCTGCTCCCATGGCTGTGGCATTGGCTCATCCCCCGCATTTAGGTGCCCCTGCACCCCAGACCCGTCACCCCATCACAGCCCTGGCAGTCCTTGCAAGCTCTCTCACTCTCCTGAAGCTCAGACCTTTCACCTTCTACGATCATGAGCCCCAGCCGACGTTCGGCCCTCTCCAAATCCCAGAAGCCCCCACAGCCAAGCCCATCCGATCTTCTCTTTTCCACTCAGCCCCCTGGATCCTTCCCGCATAGGGAAGGGGGACTCAGGAGCCCTGGGTCCTAGGGCTTGCCAGAGACAGAAGGGCCTGCGTGAGGCAATGTCCCGTCTGGGGCTCCCATGCTGGGCACCTTCTTGGGCCACTTTGGACCCCCCAGGATCTTCCCCATGTACCAGGGAGCTCATTGCGGCTCACGGCCCAGCATTCCCCGGGGAACTCCCAGAGCAAAGCGGTTTCCGGGATGGCCATGCCGGGAGGGGAGGGCGCACACTGACCGGGGCCTGAAAGTCCGGCCCGGGGGGGAGATCCCCTACCTGGCCTCCATCTGCTGCCCCGGGATCCTTCTGCGGGGGGCTGGGGGCGCCCAGGGCGGCTGCTGTCACCAGGCACACGGATCCCCCAGCTGGCCTCTGCTTTTGCTCCCGGCCCCAGAAACACTTCCTCGATATTGCCCAGACGCCTCGGCTCTGTTTGAAAAGCTCATTGACTCCAGCAGGAACACTAGCCGGGCGCAGCTGGGAACTCCCGGCTGGTTCCCATCACCGGGGAGGCTTCTGGCTCTCCTGACTCACTCACTCTTTTGTTTGTTTGGTTTGGAGCAGGGAGAGAGGGGGGTGCTCCCCCTTTTTGCCAGAGGTGCCCTCCTGCCTTCTGGGGGGGTCTCTGCCCCGGTCACCTCCTGGAAACCATCCGGCCCTTCCCCAAAGGGGTCAGCTCTTCCGAGGAGCATCTTGGTCCCAAATCCCGAGGCTCCGGCTTCCCATCTGCTGGGGGGCCAAGCGGCGGCAGCCCCATTTCCGGGAGGAGGCTGTGCTTCCCCCCAGCTCTTTGGCCAGGTTCTGCTCTAAGCTAGAGATGGCTTAGAGGAGGAAACAGAATTTCGGGGTGAGGGGGTGGATAGCCCTAAAATAAACAGGACCAATTCTCTCCTTCCTGGAAGAGACAGCTGGTTCTAGATTGAGGTCATGGCTCTAGAAGTGAAAGGATGATAGAGCTGGAGCTGGGAAGGGAAAGGGGGCCATTTCATAGAAGCCAGTCACCCTCCGCAGGAAGAGGGAAGTGAAGAAGAGGGGACGGAAATGGATCCGAGGGTCAGCAGCACAGAGATGATCATTAACATTGATCCTGCGCACAGTGAGGCAGCTCCTACTATGCTCCAGGAGCTGGGTCCGGATACACAAGCTCTCTGGCTGGATTCTCAAAACAACAGTTGGAGAAAAGGAGGCAAAGGGAAGTTGACCTGGAACATGTGATCTATTCAGGGTCACACAGCCGGGAGCGCCTGGGGCTCCATGCCCAGTGCTGTGTCCCCCACATCGCATCAGCAACATCCTCAATGAAAAACAAGTTGTTGGGGTCAGCCAAAGACAGCGTAGAGGGAGAGCCGGCCCAGGATGGAGCCCTGAGGGCAGCTGGCAAAGACGGGCAAAGAGCCCCCAGAGAGGCAGTGAGGCCAGAGAAGGGGTGGGCAGCGGGAGAAGCAGGAGAGCAGTGGGAGAAGCGGGCGGGCAGCGGGAGAAGCGGGCGGGCAGCAGGAGAAGCAGGCGGGCAGCGGGCGGGCAGTGGGAGAAGTGGGCGGGCAGCAGGAGGGCAGCGGGAGAAGTGGGCAGGCAGCGCTCGCCCCAAAGAGCCCAAGAGAAGGTGGTACCGGGAGAGCCCAGCGGGCGCAGAACACGCCAGGGAAGCGCTCTGGAGCAGAGAGATTCTGGAGAACAGTGGGGTCCCAGGCCAGACTGCAGAGAACCGGGAGAGAGGCGGAGGAAAAGAAGGGGCATTTGGGGATGGTTGCCCCAACCCACTGCAGAGGGAGGGATGCCAGGGTACTTACTAGCCAGATTGGAACTCAGAACAGGCCCGCCCATTGGCCCCCCAGCCACACTGCCCAACCATCTCCCCCCATTCTGAGACTCCCCCCAAGACTTTGTAGGAGGCGCCCAGCAGGGCACCGAGATTTCCTCAGCTCCATTGGCCAGAATAGCAGCAGAGGAGGCTTTAGTGGGGTACCATGGGCAGGAAACGAAGGAGTCGAAGGACTTGTGAGGAGGGCCGGGGTGGGAAGGGGCAAAGGCCGGGCCGCCATCCAACAGCGGAGAACTTTTTTCTCTCATGAGCCAATTCACCACCTAGAACTTGCTACAATAGAGTCAGCGGGGAAGTTTCTTTTCTCCCCTTTTCCCTCCTCCTGCACCGTGGGTTTCTGGTTAAAAATCTTTCTGCAAAAGGAACTTTGAATGTCTATTATCAATCCTATTTTAGGCTATTTTAAAAAAGATGCTCATGAAACTTTTTCTTCTCGTCTTTCTTTCTTCATTCTAAAGAAAAACACTTACTTAGCTCGTGCAGTTTTCATGTTGGTTCTCAAAAAGAATTCTGTTCATTTTGAATTATAAATCTAGAAACAAAATAGTGCGAGAAACACTCGTGCCGCGTTCCAAGGCGCCGAGGGGGCGTCATCTGTGCAGAGACGGCCCTTATAAACACGCACGCTCTATAACTTAACGCCTCCATGCTCTCCTCTGTAAAATGAGAGGGATTTGACTTGTCCCTTCTCGTTCCAAATCTGTGATTCTCGAATCTCGGGAAAGATATAAAAAGGCGCCAGAGACTTCCCCACTGATTTTTCTGGAGCAGCCAGAGATTTGTGGAAATATGGATAGAAGAATTGCACCCCTTTAACATATATTGGATTACTTGTGGGGGGGGAGGAGGGCAGAATTAGAACGCAGAGTTTTACGGGTGGATGCCAAAAATGATCCACGTATATATTTGGAAAATAAAAAGCTTTAATTAAAGAAATACAAATCCGATTCGCTTGTTCCAGGTCCTGGGAATCGGGATAGGAGACAGGCAGTGAAAAAGCATCTCCGCACCCTCAAAGCCCTTGAGACGTGTCTGAGGCCTTGCTGGGAGCTCCCCCAGGGAGAGACAGAGACACGGAGATGGCGCAGAGATAGGGAGATGGCGCAGAGACAGGGAGATGGCGCAGAGATACGGAGACGGCACAGAGATACGGAGATGGCACAGAGATACAGAGATGGCACAGAGACAGGGAGATGTCATAGAGAGAGGGAGATGGCACAGAGATACATAGATGGCACAGAGACAGGGAGACGGCACAGAGACAGGGAGACGGCGCAGAGACAGTTGTGGCCCCTGCAGGCTTCTCTGCCAGGCAGGGAAGAGGGAGGATTTTGTTTTCTCTGCTGGGCCCTAGTCAGGAGAAAGCCAGCCCTCTGTCTGCTTGGCCCGGTCGCAGCTGCCCACCTGTCGCTCCCCCATCAGAGCGTGGGCTCCCTGGGTCAGAGGTCACCTGTAGCTCATCTTGCCTTTCTGTAATAAAAGTTTGCTGACTGACCGGTTGCCAGAGACCAGGCCCCGGCTGTGATCCCACAAATGAGAACTTTTTTCTCTAATGAGAAGCAGTGGAGAGTGAAGCGGCTCCCACCAAAAAGAGGGGAAGGAAAAAGGGGCAGCCCCCGTCTTCTCCTGCAGCCCATGGAGACCGAGACAAGCTCCACCTCTGGCTAGGGGCGTAGGGAGGGGGCTTCTAACTTGAAAACCTGGCTCCATCAAGGGA
Source organism: Myrmecobius fasciatus (assembly GCA_023553655.1). Taxonomy (NCBI): domain Eukaryota; kingdom Metazoa; phylum Chordata; class Mammalia; order Dasyuromorphia; family Myrmecobiidae; genus Myrmecobius; species Myrmecobius fasciatus. The sequence continues at coordinate 4,635 of JAJPUD010004731.1, read as the reverse complement.
TGAGTCTGGGCCTCTGTCCCCAAGCTCGTTCTAGAGGAGGAAAAAACGAGACTGGCCCAGGTAGACTCAGCCAGGGTCTGGTTTGTACCAATTAACGGCTTGTGTTCCGCAATGATTTTCCCACAAATGGATGACCGCTGGGAAGTTTTGCTTTCAGGAGTGTTCTAGGTCAAAGTCCTAGTGATCATAATTTGTCTATTCACTGGATGGCTGCATTTGCATTAAAAGGTTTTTGGGGTGGGATGGGGGCAATAAAGGGGACACAGATCTGGGATCCCAAAGGAGGGAGGCCATTAATTCTTGGATCTGAGGACCCCTTTACTTTCTTAAAAAATAATAAGTTGTCCCCAAGAGCCTTTAAGTGGGTTGGGTCTGCTCACCACATTAGAAAGGGAAATATCTTTGTCTTATTATGAAAGTAATTTCGATCTCCCCCCCAAATGTCTTGGAGCTCTTCAGGGGTCCCCGGACCACCCTTTCAGACATGAAAAGAAAACGCCCTCCACCAGCGGCGAGCTTCTGCCCTGAAACTTCCCGTCTGGGAGAGGCCGCCCAGGGACAAAGGCCAGAGCCTGTGGCTGCCAGACGTGACACGCGAGGTCTGGCCTTTCCGGGTCCGGCAGCTCCCTAACCACCTGTCCTAACTGCCTCAATTAGCAATCGGCAGGGCATTTGGGAAGCAGAAAGTAGCCCAGCGTTCTGGTGCAACGGCAAACTGGGCATCAGGGTGAAAAATACCTTTAAAAGGGTCCTGGGTGGGGAAGGAGACGGCAGGACCGGCGGAGCGTGTGCAGACCCAGTTCCTCTGTGGATTACAGGGTAACTTACATATGCATATCTATATCTCTCTATATAAATACACATACATACATTATATATTATATATAAATAAATAAATAACAAGCAGAGCTAGACATGTCCCTTCCTCTGCCGTTAAAGGGGACCCGGGGACGGTGACCCCCACGCCCTCCTGGTGCGGTACCAGCTTGCCCAGCAGTCAGAGCCGGCGCTGGAACATACGTGCATCTCATAAATATTTTTGGATGATGTCGCGGGCTCTTAAAATAATGTGCAGAATAACAATAATCATGGGCTTTGGCCAAGGGCCTCATTAGCCGGACTGCCAGGGCTCTGGGCGAGGACCGCAGCAATGAGAGTCGACTGGGGGCCTTTTAGACGCAGAGCTAAAAATAAACCCCGCCATCTCCAGTTTCAGTCGTGGCCCAGGGACTCAAGCATCTTCTCCGCTGGCGCTTAATCAGGCCCCTTGTCTCCGGGTCAGAAGGAGCCCTCCTCCCTGCCCCCTGCAGCTCCCTGCCTCTCATTTAATCACCGTCACAGAAAGAAGTCCGCTCTCCTCCAGACTGCGTGAAGGAAAGCAGAGGGGGAGAGCGGCTGCACTTGGAGCCGCAGCCCGGTGGGCAGGACGCTGACCTGGGGGGCACATTCTGCCTCTGGGGGAGGAGGTGAGCAAGTCAGCTACCTTCTGTGCCTCAGTTTCCTGGGATGTAAAAGATGAGAGGCCTTCTGAGACTGATTCTAGTCCGCTACCATCCCCGGTCTTGAGTCTGCCATTTTCAGAAGAATACACTTGGACAAGACGCTGGCTCCGGGGCTCAGGGCCCCCATTTGTACAATGGAAATACAAAGAGCTGCTCTGTCTCCCTCATGGGGTCTTGGAGGTGGCTCAGAAGAGGCCGCGGCCCTGGTAATCATCCATGCCCCAGGACAGCAGGAAACATCCGGATGCTGAGCCAAGGGTCATTTGGACACTTAGTCGGATGAATGTCCGAGTCAATAGAAACTGGGCTTTGGAGTCGGGATCATTCTGACTTCTGACGCTTAGTCAGCTGGGATCACTGCCCCAACTGTCCAGGACCTTCAGCTGGGCTTCTTTCATCCAGGGGAGTGGCAGTCCCCCTCCCCATGACTTCCCAAGGCAGCTCTTCCTAACTCCCATCCTCCTCTAGGTGTGTCTCCCCCATTAGATTGTAGTCTTCTTCAAAGCAGGGGCCGGTGCTTAGAACATAGGAAATGCTTACTAAATACTTTCCTCTCCTTACTTCCCTACTTCCTTCCTCTCTCCCTTTCTTCCTCCTTCCCTCCTTCCTTCTTTTCCTCCTGCCTTCCCTTCCTTCCTTCCTCCCCTTCCTTCCTTCCTTCATCTCTCCCTCTCTCCTTTCCTTCCTTCCTCCTTCCCTTCCTTCCTTCATCTCTCCCTCTCTCCTTTCCTTCCTTCCTCCTTCCCTCCTTCCCTTCCTTCCTTCATCTCTCCCTCCCTTCCTTCCTTCATCTCTCCCTCCCTCCCTCCCTTCCTTCCCACCTTCCTTCCATCTATCCATCTAGTTGGTTGTTAATTAAGAAGTCTCAAGACCCCTTATTATAAAGAAAATCTAAATAAATAAAACGAAAAATCCTCATTGAATTGGGATTGAATGAAGAAAGTACCCAACCCTCATTCTTAGGCACTTCCCAGCCATTTTCCCATCTACAATCCATCTTGTTAACATCAGCCTTCCTAATTTATTGGCCGTGTAAAACTACTTTAGCGGGAAAAATGGAGAGGATGAATGAATATAAATCACCCCGGGCAGTTTCATAGACCACAAGAAAACCCAGAAGGGCTCCATCTGTAAAGCTGGGCTCAGGAGCCCGAGACATGATGGGTACATGGTTCATGAGAAGCTACCCTGGAGCTCCTATGTCAGAGACTGAATAAAAAGATTTCGGAAAGCAGGCAAGCATGCAGGAAAGAAAGCAAGCAAGCAGGAGAAAGAGAGAGAAGAAAAGAGAGAGAGGAAGGAAGGAAGGATAAAAGAAAGAAAGAGAGAATTAGAGAGAGGGAGAGAGGAAGGAAGGATAGATGGAAGAAAGAAAGCATGAGAGAGAGAGAGAGAAAGGAAAGAGGGAAGGAAGGAAGAAAAAAGAAGAAAAAGAAAGGATTGAAATAGTTGATATTTGAGATGAAAATCTCTGGTTTTGTTGAAGCCTGTGGGCAGCCCAATTCTTTGATGAGGAAATAGAGCTCAGAAAAGATAAGTAAGATGGTTAAGAAGCACCTCTTTTTCCCTGAATCCTCAATCTACTTTATCTCAATACCGAATTCTAAATTTAAGATAATCAAAGATTTCAGGACCTGGATGGACCACTTTCTTCTGGGACAAAACTACCCAGAAGGATGGCAAGGGAGTAGAAATCCTATGGAGAAGGGTCCTAGCCCCCACACCAGCACTCTCTGGTGGCGGTGGGGGGGCACAAAGCCCACTTAGCTGATGCAGCAAGGCGTCCTAAAGGAGAAAGGAAGGGACCTGCTCCAGGAGGGCCTGGCCACCATCTCCCCTTAGGCCTTGGTGAGACATCCCAGCAGCCCAAGAAATTGCTCTGGCCTGCAGCCTGATGGGTCTGCCTCCAGGCCTTCTCCAAACCATCAGTAAGAGAAGCAGCCCTCATGGAGAAGGCCATCGCCATCATCATCATCCCCACCACCAACTGCCAACAAACTGACTCTGATGGGAAGCCCCTCTCCTCCCCCCCCAATCCTTCTGGTCCAGCCCCCACAGCTGTCATCCAGGGGACCTGGGGCCATGAGATGTGGCCCCTGTCTCTGCAGGAACTACAGCCATGGCCACTGCAAGCCCAGAAATCATTGCCACCCAAGTCTTAGGTGCTGTCAAATGACTCAGGGTCACAAACACAGTCTGGGCAGTGGAGATACCAAGAAAGAAGCCATATTACTTTACATTTTTCTGACTCCTTCCAAGACCTGGGGGCTCTTCCATCTGATTTGCAGCTCCATCCGTACCATCTCCCCCTCTTAAAATGTGGGGTCCTTGAGAGCAGCTTCTGCCTCGCTTTTCTCTCACCCTGAGCCCCAGGCTTTGATCCTAGTGAGCCCTTAAATAACCTTGCCTTCCCCCCTCATTCGTGGGGGAGCCGGACGCCGTGCGCACTTCCACACACACGGGGAAATCCCCCTAGGTCCTCACTAGGAATCTGCCTTCTCAAAGTTCAGTTGCTGGCTCTTTTTTCCCCTAAATGTGCTTATTGCCCACATTTGAAAGCAATCTCCGAAGCGAGCGAGCCTCCATGTGAATGCAATTGGTGGGAGCTCCCATTTCCTCTCGCCATGATTGTGAGCAAAACACATGTTTTTCCATCCGAGCTGGAGATGGAAAATCGTGCGTTACTTTTCCGGCTCATTCGGCCACGGTTGAAAATAACTGGGTTTTGTTGTTTGTTTTGTTTTGCTTTTTTGCGCACGCATTTCATTTTTGTCTTTGCGGTTCCCCAGTGCCTAGAATAGTGTTTGGCACAGAGTAGTACTTGGGGGATGTTTGCTGATTGCTTGCTACTCCCACTGGACACGACATGGCAATGTCTTCAGCATCTGGATGCTCTGGGCGATGTTTCCCCCAGTTTTTCAATGGCCCCAAGACAATTATCATTTACTTTTCCAAATGAAAGGTGAGTGATACAACGGCCCCTCGCTTCTTACCTGCCAGGCCCCTTCTACTATTTCAGCTCTTTTCCATCTTTATTAGGCAAGACAGCACCTATGGAGGCTCACTTGTTATTTTTTAGTTATTTTATTCTGAACTTACAGAATCCTCCAAGTGTCTTTCCACCTACCGATGG
>JAJPUD010004730.1:181836-184727 GCA_023553655.1 Myrmecobius fasciatus | reverse complement strand
AAATGACAGGAAAAGATAACGATGAATGTTGGAGGCGATGTGGGAGGGCTGGGACACTAATACATTGTTGGTGGAACTGTGAACGGATCCAACCATTCTGGAGAGCAATTTGGAGCTACGCTCAAAAAGTTGTCAAACTGTGCATACCCTTTGACCCAGCAGTGTTTCTACTGGGCCTATATCCCAAAGAGATGTTAGAGGAGGGAAAGGGACCCACATGTGCAAGAATGTTTGTGGCAGCCCTTTTTGTAGTGGCTAGAAACTGGAAACTGAAGGGATGCCCATCAATTGGAGAGTGGCTGAATAAATTATGGTATATGAATGTTATGGAATATTATTGCTCTGTAAGAAACGACCAGCACGACGATTTCAGAGAGGCCTGGAAAGACTTGCATGAACTGATGCTGAGTGAAACGAGCAGAACCAGGAGATCATCATACACAGCAACAACAGTATTACATGATGATCAATTCTGATGGTCATGGCTCTCTGCAACAAAGAATTGTCTCAAACCAGTTCCAATTGTTCACTGAAGAAAACCATATACACCCAGAGAGAGGGATATGAAATATGGATCACAATGTAACATTTTCATGCTCTCTATTGATATTTGCTTCCATTGTGTTGCCTTTCTCTGATTTTCTTTTTTTTTCTTGTAAATAGGATTTTTCTTGCATAACTTGTCAAGTATTTTAACATTATTAACATATAGTGGACTTCCTGCCATTTAGGGGAAGGGAAGGGACTGGGGGTAAAATTTGTAATGGAAAGCTTTGTAAAGATCAATGCTGGGGAACTACCCATACATATGTTATACAAATAAAAAGCTTTAATAAAAAAAATTTTAAAAAGAATGTGATACACATAGTAAAAGTAGCTTATATTTATTTTGCAGCATGTCCTTATGTATATGTGTGCATGCTTATGGGGTAAGATGATCCCTGAACTAGGAATGACTTCCTGAAATTCTATCAGTAATAATTCATCCTATTGTGTTTAGCATTGCATTATCTCTAGGTCTGTATTTTCTTTTCCTTTTTTTATCAAATTTATTTTATTTGAAGTAAGAGAAGTGAAAAACAGAAAAGCAATACAAAACAAAATGAAATAAAACAAAAGAGAACATTATCATATGCCTAGCAGAACATCAGGGAGGATTCAAAATATATAACAACAAATGCTAATTTTAAAAAGTATATATAAAGTAGAAGAAATTATATTCATGAGTGTCCATATTTTTTTACTTCCTTATAAAATATTCTTTTGTTCTCTGCTGCACACCTTTGTTATTTTATACTTTTCCCCTTTTCATCCCCACCATCACCCACAAACAGGCTACAATTGAGAAAGGATATATTTATGTATACATATATATATATATATATATATATACACATGCACATACACACGCACACACACATACCCTAAATACACATATATGTTTTTCTGTTCCCTGCTGACTCACTAAATTTTGCTCCATAAGTTGGCTTACTATTATTTAACCTCCCCCCACCTAGGGATCCCTCCCTTGTCTTCTCCCCTAATTCTATGCTTCTTTATCCATCTATTCTTCCCCTCTTATGTCTTTATAGATTTTGGAGGGTGCAATATCTTCATGGCATATATGTTGTGTTGTCTATTGAACCCATTCTTGATATGGGTAGGTGTTCAGAACTATAAGCCCTCCTCCCCCCTCTAATGCCTCTGTGTCAATTCTTCCTCTGCACCTCATTTGTATAATGTCCCTCTAATGCCTCTGTGTCAATTCTTCCTCTGCATCTCATTTGTATAACATGATTATGATTTAGCCTTTATTCTGTTAATCTTCCTTTTGAGCTATCGGATTGCTGATGTCAATTTTAAACATAAAGTATATATTTCCCATATAAAAAAGCATGAATAATTTGTCCATGTTTAACAGTTTGTCTATATTGAGTTCCTTAAAACTGGTCTTTGATATTTGCTCTAACATTTTAAATTTTCTGTTAAATTTGGGTTTGGTTGATAGAAAGTCCTGGAAATCTGCAACTTCATTGCCTGCCCATTATTTTTCATTCAAAATAGTAGATAATTTTGTTGGCTATGATATTTTTGGCCATAAGCCTAGTTCCTTTTCTTATCGGTAGATATGGTTCCAGAGACTGCAGTCTTTTATATTAGTTGTTGACAAGTCTTGTGCAATATTAATAGTATCTCTAGTGTATTTGAATTGTTTTGTTTTGTTTTTTTCTTGTTTCTTGCAAAATTTTCTCTTTTATCTCAGAGTTTCAAAATTTGGCAATTATATTCCTCTGTGTTTTCCATAAAGGATCTCATTTCAATGGTGATTAGTGGATTTTTTCTATTTCTGTTTTCCATTCATGTTCTATCACTCCAGGGCAATTTTCTAGGATTATTTCCTGCATTATTGTGTCAATGTTCTCTTTTTGATTGCAACTTTTTGGCAGTCAAATTATTCTTATATTTTCTTTTCTTGATATGTTCTTCAGATCTGTCATTTTCCTTTTAAGATGTTTTACATTAGGGGTAGCTAGGTAGCACAGTTGAGAGAGCACCTGCCCTTAAGTCAGGAGGACCTGAGTTCAAATCTGGTTTCAGATACTTAACATTCTCTAGTTATGTGACCCTGGGCAAGTCACTTAACCTCAATTACCTCCGCAAAAAAAAAAATGTTTCACATTCTGTTCTATTTTCTTATTATTTTTTGTAATCTGTTTTGTTATTTCTTGGTCTCTCATAGCTTCACTGGTTCCCCTTTCCCAATTTTAATTTTCAGAGTTGTTTTCATCTTTGAGACTTTTTACTTCCTTTTCTATTGATTAACTTTTTTAAAAATAATCTTGTTTTTCTTGAATGGCTTTACTTTTTTTCCTTACTTTTTCCTCAATGTC
>JAJPUD010004730.1:154336-176836 GCA_023553655.1 Myrmecobius fasciatus | reverse complement strand
TCCAATCTTGAGAAGATACTAAGGTTGTCCCCCCAGCTCTTGCCCAGATAAAATGTCTACCTACAATAGTTCAGGAAAGCATCCTTCTGAGTAACTTATGGCATTTCTATAAAATGCTAGGTTACTGACTTAATGATCAGGAATTAAATTCAAAACTCAAAAGAATATCAGTTACAGTCCCAGGAGGTGTTATCTCTAATAACAAATTCTGTTAATTGGCTTAGGGCTTAAGTTTAAGACTAGATATATTATTTTTAAAAGTTTACCAGGATTGACACACATAGGAGATCTTGTTTAACATGTTATATGTTTAAATTTATCCTATTGCAAAGGATCAATCATTAAACAATTATAGATTCTTAGTTAATACATTTCTTGTTGAGGAACTATACATCCTAAATAAGCTCATTTTTCAGGTCTGATTATCTTGCTTATCCTTATGGTTTCAAGCTTACAAATTAAGGAGAGTTTTCAGAGACCCCAGGGAAGGAACTAAACTTGCTTTTTTTCTCACCCCAACTATCCTTAGTTCATGGGATAGGCTGTTTGACACCCTCTACACTCTGTGGAGTAGGAAATAGGAAGGGGCTGCATATGATCATACTTGAGGGACAACTGATAAAGTTTTCACTTCATCCCTCTTGTTCCATGCATAGTAGTTATCAATTTTAGATTTAACATGATGACAGTAACTCCAAATAACTTAGTTAACAATTTTATAATTTTTCTAAGTAATAACCAAATGATCTTAGCTGTAATTTTCCTCTTAATTTTCTAGCAAAGGTGAAAATAACTAATTCCCTAAATTGCAGTCATAAAATATTACAAAATGGGATTAGCAAGGCTAAGTAAACTTTCTACTTTCTTTTAATTGTTCAGTTTATGTTGTCCCCAAGCTATTGCAGTTTTGGAAGTTAGACAATTTTTCTACTCCTTTAAATAAGTTTCCCTTTTGTTTTAGGGAGAAAAGAAAATTCTTAAAACCGAGCTAGAACAGAGAGGAGAAGGATATAAGGAAGGAAAAGAGAGAGAGGAGGGTCTCATGGATGTTGCAGAACCAATTCCTGTTTTGCTTTCCCTTTCCTATCCTTCTTTATTTGTGGAAGGAAAAAATGGGCCTCAGGCAACCAAAAATTCGCATAAACTACTTCCTTGGGATTTAGAGGATCTTTTCCATTCACTTATAAGTTTAGTTTCTGACATACCCAATCCTCAGAAGATCCATACTTTGGCCAAATCATCCCTCCTCCGGTGATTTGATCTCCCTATAAAAGACATCAATATTTTATCATTTTCTTTTTCTCTTTTCCTTTATACTTCAGTAATTTATTCCAATTTTGTAGCCAGCTACTAATGGTATTTTAGATTTTTCCTCAGAAAATTTGGACTTTGCTCCTTCCCCCTTCTATTGAAGGCTTTCCTTCTGGTGAAAACAGCTCCAATTTAATGACTTCTGATCCCGTAAAGCACAAAGATGACTTCTCAACTTGAGTCAACAAGTCTGATGGGGTCACTCCCACCAAGCAGTCACCCAGAGTGCCCCTCTTCTGTGCTATTTATCAGAATTTCTTCCTAGCTTACTAGCTGGCACCTCTTTTGTTAAATCACTAAGTCTTAGCAGGATTCCAACAATCCCAGGGTCACTGTTCAGCTTAAGGACAGTCCAAGGACACAGGCAGTGCTCACACACAGTGCTTACTCTGAGTTATGAGTGCATAAGTCACTCAATTGTCTCCTGACTGACCAGTTGGGCTTCTTTGGAGACTTTTCACCTTTTTTACCTATTCCTCCACCTCAAGTAGATACTTCACAGAGAGAAGAGTTGAAAGTCTACTCACAAGGACCATTGGAGAAAACTCTCAATGGGCACCTTACCAGAACCCCAAACATCTCTCTGGGAAGTCACAGGATCCTGGATGAGCTCCCATAAAACTGTATGAGATGGAGTACTAGACTCCCCCTTACCCAAATTGACTTTTTGGTGGCATCTCCAGGTACAAATAGAAAGCCTTTATTCGTTTCTTGCAAGAAGTGGGACAGTACACTAACAGGATAGTCCAGCAAGGTGTGGAAAAAACAAAAGCTGGTCATATAGACAAAAAGCCTGTGGGTCCCCCTCCCCCTTATCCTGTTGATTTTTAAATGTATTGGATAGACTGAATTCTCCAGGAACACAGAAGGGGCTATTGACCCTTCCCTATTTGGCATGAGAAGTGCTGATGTGGCAGTGCAGATTCTGCTTTATAGAGATCATGTGATTTCCCAAAACTTAGTCCAAGGATCTGCTCTATTTTACCCTATAGTCTTCTGAGAAATCTTAATTCAACCCATTCAGAATGTAAAAGTAAAAACTCAGACCAAGGTTTATTTCTTAAGAGAAAATGGCCTACAAATAGAGGAGATCTCCTGGCTTTTTGCCCTTCTGCATAGTCTCTAACTCAATGTCATACTACAATGAAGAAAGAAGACTAAGACAAAAGGAGCACTAGAAGCCACCTAACACTTTTTAAATGACTCCATAGATAATCAAGAAACATCCCATACCAAGTGGTTAGCTGATTGAAACCAGCTACTTGACGTGTATACATATCACATTCTCTACAAGAGACTCCCTTACATGTTTTCAAAACTTTCACAGAATGTTCTCATGCTTATAAATGAAGTTACTTCACTTAAGCCAAATGAATATAATTACAAATGCTAGTCACTCATAATATTCCTAAAAGGGCAATATATGAATTTGGCAGGTCATGAACTTGAAAGCATTTCCTAAATTATTTTTCTTTCTGAATAAATAGAAAGCGATAATAGCAGAATGAGAATATTGTTACCCTAAATGGAACACTGAGTATGAAGGAAATAGCAAAGAATCATAAAATTTTTGATGCTGAAGCTGACCTTTCCAGTTTTGCTCAGGATTGTGCATGAATACAATCAATATATCAGAATTAACCCCAGGAAATATTGTAGATGGCACTGAAAATTTTGAAGGGAGCTTTGATTTAGGAACCTAGAGAATGATTTTTTTTGCCCTTGCAAATTTAATTCAAATGGCTTTTATCAAGAGTCTATCAAAAGCAAAATACTATATTAATGATGGAAACCCAAAGATAACAAAGAATACAGTCTATTGTAGGCTAGGCCTCATAAGGGTCAATCCTGTTGTGCATATTGAAGAACTGTATGAGATGGAGTACTAGACCCCCCCTTACCCAAATTGATAATTTGGATGCATCTCCAGGTACAAACAGAAAACCTTTACTTGTTTCTTGTAAGAAGTGGGACAATGAATGAAATTAGATATTCATACACCATCTAAGTTAACAAAAATATTTACTTAGCAATAACTTGTAAAGAATATTCAGCAAGAATGCAGTATTTATTTGGATAGGCAGAATATCTCTACCTGTGTCTTTTTTTAATAGTATTTTATTTTTATAAATACATATAAAATATATTTTTCCAAATACATAGTTTTCAACATTCATTCTTTTTGTAAAACTTTGTGTTTCAATTTTTTCTTCTTCTCTTATCTCCTTCCTCCCCAAGACAGCAAGCAATCTGATACAGGTTAAATATATGTAATTCTTTTAAATATAATTCTATATTCATCATACTGTGCAAGAAAAATCATCTCAAAAGGGAAGAACAGGAGAAAGAAAAAAATCAGCAACAGCAAAAAAGGTGAAAATACTTTTGATCCATATTGAATCTCCAAAGTTCTCTCTCTGGATATAGATGTCATTTTCCATTACAAGTCTATTGTAATTGCCTTGAATCAATGCATTATTGAAAAAATCCAAATAGATCCAGTTGATCATTACATAATTTTGAAACTGTGTACAACGCTCTCTTGGTTCTACTTATTTCACTCAGTCTCATTTTATATACAACTTTCCAAGCTTTTCTGAAATCACCATGCTCATCACTTTTATAGAAAAATAATATTTCATTACATTCATATACCATAACTTATTCAGCCATTCCACAACTGATGGGCATCCACTTAATGCCCAGTTCCTTGCCACTACAAAAAAAAGCTGTATAGTATTAATCTAGGTTTGGAATTCACATTCAACAGGCATAGTATTAAAGAGGGTGGACACAAGTTTATTACTGCTCAGAACTTTGATTCAAATAAAACATAAGAGAAGAGGAAACTCATAGCACAATAGTAATATGCAATTAACAAACATGGTTGCCACTATACCAAAAAAAAAAAAAACAGTCTGGAAGCATTAACATTTGAATTCCTTGGCTGGAAGAATAGTCATAACTATTCAAAGTCTCAAGTGGGAGCCATTGCTAGGCAAGTTTGTACCAGGTTTCCTAGCCCAAATCCTCAAAGTCCCTTTCCACTAAGGGCTTTTTATGGGCTAAGAATATAGAAAGCTACACCAACTATTCTCATTTGATACATGACTCTTAAGACATAGCAATCTTCCAGGTATAGGATACTTCATCATAAGAAGCCAAACAAGGAGAACATTTGTTTATTCCTTTAGAAGGACTGTGTTTACTCAAGGAACTGGACAGATTTCTGGGGTAAATACAGGTCTGCAATAAAGGATACTCACTGATTAATGCACAAGAAAGGAAGGCTTACCTTTTTATGCTTTTCCTGGAATTCTACTAAATAATTATAAGCATGTTTTCATGTTCACAGCAAAAGTTACACAAAAGACATGGCTGAGACTTATTTAAGATTCCTTACTCACTAGGATTCCTTACAAGTTGCTGTAAACATTTTTGCACATGTAGGTCCTTTTCCTTCTTTTATGATCTCTTTGGGATGCAGACCCTGTAGAGATACTGCTGGATTCTTGGTAATACTTCCAAAATTGCTTTCCAGAATGGTTGGATCATTTCACAACTTCACCAATAATGTATTAATGTCTCAGTTTTCCAAATCCCCTCCTACATTTATCATTATCTTTTTTCCTGTCATCTTAGCCAATCTGAGAGATGTGAAGTAGTACCTCACAGTTGTCTTAATTTGCATTTCTCTAATCAATAATGGTTTAGAGCTCTACCTCTTGGTTAGCCAAAAGTCTAAAGAAATTACTACTGATTCTTTAAGAGCTGACTTTTATACTTAGTCTACCAGAAAACTATGTTAAAAGTTCATACCTTAATGCCTTGGACAATTTAACTACCTCAAGAAATTAGTACATTTTAAAGAAATAATCGTTTGTGGGTATTCTTGTTTCCTAGGGTCCTAGGAAAATCTATCCCAGACTACATGACAGAACTTTAGAAAATATTGCTTCTACCATAGACTTTCTGCCTTCATACAATACACTTCAGGAGGATACCACTTGTCTGCCAATACATATATAGTTGGTGGGATATAATGAGGCAAAGAAAGAATCCAGAAAAAATACTATAAGAAAATTTAAGATGAAACCTGAGCTTTATTGTAGGAAAATAATTCAGACAGAGGACAATGAAAAAAAAAATAATGGGCATAGGCAATAGACTGTGAGTATGAACATATAATATGTTGAGTTAGGGGGCCATATACTAATTCAGTTTGACTAAGTTTGAATAATGTGAAATATAAATGGAAATGTAGTGACTGTCTACAAATATAAAGCTAAGGTATTTATTTTAACCCCAGAAATAATGTGGGGCTATTAAATGTTTCTGAGTAATAAGAAACAGGTTATTACAATCTGAACTAAAGTGGCAATAGTGTCAGTAAGTGGAGAGAGAAAAAAAATGAGATATTATAGATGCAGACACTATTGTGGTCCGGTTGAAATAAGAGAGGGAAATAGCACATGATAGGTTGGATTTAAAATACAAGTTGAAAGTAATGGTGGGATATTCCAGTGGGAATACTCAGCAGAAAGATGAGGTGCCATGTTACAGTGGGAAAACCACTGACTCTGGAATGAGAGAACATGGATTCAAATTCTAGCTCTGTTCTATGTAAACTTGGACAACATATTTTTTTCTCATTAGAGGAAAGTAAGCAAAATGATAAAATGATCATGGCACTAGAGACCACTTGACTTGAGCAAAAAAAAAAAAAAAAACTAGGATCAAATACTGTGAATAAGAGAAATTTCAGAGGACAATTATTTGATGGGCTTTTATGAAAAGGGAGGGACCAGACTTTCTCCTCTTGGCCCCAGAAAGCAAGAGAATATTAAAAACAAACAAAAAAAAAAAACAGAAGCAATGTATAGATGTATAGAAGAGAAAAGTCCATAGTGACACTAGAAGAGAAAATTTCATAGTGATACTGGGAAAACCTTTCTACTAATTACAAGTATCTAAAATTTTAGTTGGCCACTTCCAGTGGTAATAAGCTTTCTTTTGCTGGAAGTCACTGGAAAAAAAAGCATTGTTGACTACTTGTTGAGTTTTGAGGTAGTTGTAGAGAGAAAAATCTTGATCAGTTATGGGTTGAATTAGATGATCACTGGCTTCCTGTGCAACTCTTAAATTCTGTGATGCCTCAATTATTAAATGAGGAAGCATAACAGAGTCTTCCAATTTTAATGAGTCATTTTAAAAATTATTATTCTAAATAGTCAACATATCTCTGTAGTACTTTCCTACTTTCTTTCTCAAATACTTTCTTCCCTTTCTGGATCTATTTAAAAATCCATAAATGGTGAATTTACTAGTCTAGCTAGTCAAAAACTCCAATAAGCTGATTTATTGTAAGATATAAATATTTTGGAATGGTAATATAACCTATAATACGCAACTCATAGGGCTGTAGCAAGTCTTAATGGAGATAAAATATATAGTGTCTTAAAAGTCCTAGGGCAGTTTAAATTTATTAAAGCTTAGAAGTTTTAAATCAATTTATAATTTAAAATTGCATTAATTATAATTCAACAATTATAATTTAAAATTGCACTAAGGTTTTGGGGACTGTCTATACATTTACAAAATGTAAACACTAGATGAATATTAAATATTAACTCTTACTACCCATTCCAATGGTGTTCACATTTTCATAGTAACAGTCCCAAAGTCATTTCATTTCATTCAGCAAAATTAAATTGAAATATGTCCTCAATGCACATTCTTACTGAATATTATTCTGCTATAACAAAGTAAAGAATAATGATAGAGATACTGATAATAGCTAGTATTTATAGCATTATAAGGATAACTCAGGGATTTATTTTTCATTATATCCTCACATCAATCCAATACAACCACTCACAATCAGCAAGTGTTATTATCCCCTTTTTACAGATAAGGAAACTGAGACAAAGATAATAAAGGTCTAAGTCAGGTTTTCCCGACTCCAGACTTTATTTACCATACCACCAAGTTGCATTTTGTTGACTGGTTTTGCTAACTGTTGAATGACTTACTAATGTTTCATTTTTCTAAATTCATGAAGCTAAACTATCAGGGAATTGGCTTAGCCAGGCTCAACCCAAAATACTAGACTAGTCTATACTCCTCCTACTCCAAAATTATAAATTTATTAAGGGTGAAGATGTGATTATTTGTTTTATCTTTATATTTCTAGTACCTAGTACACTACTTTGCTTTTTGTTGTTGTTGTTGCTGCTGCTGTTGTTGTTGTTTTTTGGTGGAAGTCTGGATCCATTATTTGATCAATATACAGAAAGTCACAGTGTGGAAACTCTCTCCACCAAAGCACTTTGTCTATAGCTTATAGTGTATGGAAGTTACAGTTATGCTGAATATGCCAGATAAAAGATTGGACCCAGGAAATATTGACTGTTCAAATAGATTTCTATCCATTACAGTATACTATTTCTTTCCTTATAGATATTAGGTGCTTAATTTTATTTTACTTGAATCATAAATGAGCATTAAAACTACTTTCTCTGCTTGCCAAGTTCCCAGCACTTGGAACTTCACAGTTAATGTTCTTTCTTGCGTGGACTATATAAACAGTTCTTTAAAGAAGAGAATTCCCATCTGGATGATACCTTTGTATTTCAAAGGTCTATTTTTAGAATGTTTCCTAATGTAATGACTGTCTGGATAAGGTAGATGAAACCCCATTTTGGTCCATAATGGTGCATGACAAAATACCATAAAACAAAAGTGAAGAGTATTGAATGAGAAATTCCTGACCTGATTTTTTTCTTTGATTCTGGTTGACAGCACTCTGAGAAATGACAGTGATAAATGATCTGCAAGAGAAAATGAGCCGGTATAGTTTTATATTATATAACATTACACTAACTAATTATAATTGCAATAAAAAAAACGACAGGGAAATTAAATCTTGAAAAATACAGTAAGGAAAACTATTAGTGAAAAAGATTTACAAAGCTCAATTCTATTGAAGGCTAATAATAATGACTAATTCAATGGAATGCAGAAGCCATAGTTACTTTATTTAGAGTTTCTCTACAAAACAAGCTAACAGTCTACAGCAAAAGAAAAAATAAAATACAGTGAGTCTGAAATTAAATGTTAGCATAATTCAGGGATGGGATGGCCTTATGTCCATTAAAAAAAAACTAGTATTCAAGTACAGAATTTAGACAAAGAGAAGTTGGAATCATTCTCTTGAAAGATCAAACACAGCCCCATTAGGAGTGTAAAGGAATGGGCTATGATGCCTCTTAAAGGAACAAAGTAGCAACTTATGCAAATCATTCTTAAAATGTTACTGAATGCAGCATGGCTTAGATATGCAGTGTGGAAACTAGCAACATTTAAATTCATTATCATATTTAGGAATTTCACAGGTGGGGGGTGTTTTGCAATTATGCAGGGGCATGGAACTTAAGAATGTTGTTTACAATCATTAAAAAAAGGAACAGGCTTTAGAATCTGATGCAAAGTATTTGCCTCTCTATAACACCAGTTCTTTTCCCCAATTACAAACAAGAGCCAATATTATTATATTTCCTCCTTTTCTGCTTTATACAATGTATTGGTTTCCTACAAATATCAGTGCTTAAAAAAGAAAGGGGGGGGAAGGATGTCACAGAGGGTGCAGAGAAAGCATATATTGTCCCTGTGGACTTTTTTTAATGAAGTAGTCATTCAATATGAATAACTAAGTACATTATTTTGGTTATTTTGGATATTCATTAAAATCCTGCTCTGTAATACTCTCATATTCATGCCCTTCCCTCTAGTATAATATCCTCATTACCACACACTTGGTATAGTGTATTAGCCTAAGTTCTTAAAACATCTTTCTCTTTCTCTCCCTAGTTGAATTTACTATTAATGTTGTTGCCAAGCTAATATTCCTTGTGAATAAATCTGGTAATTTTCTTCCTCTGCTCAAAAAACTTCAGTGCGTCTTAATTGCTTCCTAAGTAGTTCAAGCTTTATCATCAGGAATTCAAGATTCACCACAATCTGCCACCACCCTACTTTTCAGTCCTCTTCCATACACATTGTCCTCAGAAAACCAGATTATTTTCTGTCCACTTATTACTATGCTTTCAATAAAATTGCTATTTTTGGAATGCCATGTGTTTTATTTCATGAATTAAAAATGCTATTCTGAGCAATCTATGGGTGTCACTAAACTTTCAGAAGGGTCTGTGATACCAAAAAGTTTAAAAGAAAAAACCACACATGTTAACCTAAAGCAGTGGTCTGCACCATACACAATTCCCCTTGCATGGAATGTTTTTCACTCATGTAATTCCTATCCATTACTTAAAGCTCAACTCAATTTTATCTCATTTTTAAAAGTCCAGCTCACCCCTTATCTCAACAATTAATTATAACTCTTCCCATGTTGGATTTCATATAGCATAGCATGAAAAGCAATATGATGTGCTGAAAAAAGGAAATGAATTTGGATTCAATTTTTTCAAAGGTTGGAACCCCAATTCTGCAACTTACCACTACATCTTTTTGTAAAACACAATCATCTTCAGTTTCCTCACCTGTAAAATGAATGGATGAGCCCAAGAGCCCTTCAAGTTCCAAATATATTATTCTTTTATGAACATGTGTATCACACATTGTATTTATGTTTATATCTCTCTATGCATCATGTTCCCATAATTAAACTAAATTCCATGAACCCAGAAGTTATGTCTTATTTAAACATCCTACTTCTGCCAATGTCCTTCATGATTCTCTTCACATAGCAGGAACTCAATATTATAAAGTTTTGAATTTGCAGCCTTCTACCAACCTTTCAGAAACGTCGTGAAATTTTTGACTTTTAAAATTGGAAAGTACAAGATATATTGTCCAGTGAAATTCAGAGAGATTATCAGTTTGCCCTTCCTAGATAAAAGGCTAAAATGTGAGTAAGTTGCCACTAAAATCCATGTCTTCTAATTTCCTGATGATAAACCTTTATATTATAGCATATTGTGCAGATGACCATAATAAGCAATAAACATTGTTGAAAAGCAGAGTGATCAGTCAGAAACAAAATCATCAAGGAAGATATTTTACAGGAGTTGGGTCTTGGAGTGAATCTTAAAATGTAGTTAGAATTTAAATCAGTGAATATAAGGTGAGAGTACATTCCAAGTAGGCAAAATAGTAAAGTCTCACAGATGGAAATGAACATGAAACATCTGCACTGCAGCAATATTCAACTAGTTGGATTAATGTAATATCTTAAAATAATCTTTATCTGGTGTTCATGAACTTATTTAAAAATATTTTGATAACTGTATTTAAATATAATTAAAAATTAATTTATCTCCCCTAGTGGCTAGCACTGTGGCTTACATATAATAGGCATAGCAAATATGCATTAAATTTTTGTTGCACTTATATGTTTAAACATCACTAGATAAAAAATTTAACTATATGTGATTAATAACATAGATTAACATAAATTAATAATAGAATGCTATGCATTTTATGAATTTAAAATATTATTCTGAGGAGTCTATAGGTGTCACCACTCTGTTAGAGAAGTCCATAACATCAAAAAAAATTTTTTTAATCCAGGGAACTAAAGCAGTAGTCAGCAAAGTACTACAGGTAGGGCCAAAACTAGCAATGCCTATTTTTGTATGGCTAAGCTAAGAATCATTTTTACATTTTAAAAGGCACTACCATTATACTAATAATTAGGGAAATAGGGCTGAACAAATCAAGATGGCCATATTTTAGAAGGCTTCATACACATTAGTGAGGAATTTGTATTTTAACCTATAGACAGTGAATACGGTTCTTTTAACAGTCATTTGCAAAACAGATGACAGTGGGAAGATACTAAGAACAAGGAGAATGGGCATAAAACTATTCTGATAATCCAATTGATATCTTTAAATCTTTATTTGCCCTTAAGACCTTCAATTAAGAAAACTGATTTCTGTTTCTTTTGGAACAGTACTTTCACAATTATCATACACATTAAATATATTATAATAATGAATTCATTTAAAATTATGTCATGTTTTTCTCCATGAAAAAGAAGATAAGAAGAATTTATTTTTGGTTGCAATATTTCTCCTTAATAATATTTAATGATCTTTTTCTCAGGAGACAAATTAAAATCCATTATTAGTAGTAATATTTACCAGGCATGTCAATAAAATAATTTCATGTTTCTGTGTTGATAATCACATATAGTTAAATTTATTATCCTGTTATGTCCAAGTATGTAAGTACAATCCAATTCAATGCATATATGCTGTGCCCATTCTATGTAAGTCACAGTGCTAGCCTCTAAGGGAGACAAAAATGAATGAACCCTTATGGAGTTTACAAGACAGGGAGTTGAGATATGAAATACTAAGCGGGTTAAGGGCATAGTCTGTGGTACCAAAAACAAACAACCAAAGAAAAAACCTTAATCTGAATGATAAATGAAAAACTCCCCAGAGGAAATGGCACTGGAAACAGATTTTAAAGAATAAAGTTGGTAGTTGGTAGGAGATTGAATTCCAAGGAGATGGTATAAGTAAATTCACAAAGACAGAATAGGACAAAATGCATTGAGAGATTATTCACCAGCAGTTCAATTTGGCAAAGTAGTAGAACACACTATTCATTCAACAAATATTGGTTTAGTGCTTCCTTTGTTCAAAAAAACGACACTGTTTTAGGTACTAATACACACATATACACTTTTGACTTTAATCTATAAAATATGCTGTGTTATTTTGTAAATTTGCAAAATGGGTTTATGATTTCAACTTAATTTCCATGACTGACTTGGGTGAACCACATTTTCCCAGTGCCTAACCCACTCCATGGTGGTAAATTAGTTTTCTTTGGAAGCATTACTGAATCTGCCACGTTACTTGGATACCACTATATTTAATGAAGTGATAAGTTACAACTAAATTTTAAAATTACCCAATATAGAGAAAATAATAAGAACACTGGGAAGACTAATATATTACATATTTCTCCAATTAACCTATATATCAAACTATGCCCTCTCAATTGAAGAAAATACCACATGGTAATTTATTATTTTGTGCATTGTTGTTTCTATATTTCAGTGGATTCATATCAGCAAAATGGATATTCCTTCCAATGATGTAGACCACAACTCATCCATGTACTCTCAACGTTAGAGACCCATGTCCATGTTCTCCCATAAATTCTCCTTAGAAAGTCCATGCAATATGCCATAGGCATTCCTCTCAACATTGTGTGGATACCAATGGAGCTCAATTATCTCTTACCCTTACCACATGATCTTTTTTCCCATTTTTCCATTCCTGCATCTTTCTGCTAACATCTTTTATCATTGTTCAGTTTACTATTAGTAATACATTACAGATTTTACATAATCTTTTGAGTGACTTTCAGCTGTAATTCTTCAAAGACTTTGGTATTCCATATCTTAAAGCTATACCACATCACTGGAAGAATATTGTGTTTAAAAGATGGGTCTTGGTTTCAGAAAGATGCTTAAGATCAATTTACCAAAGGTAATTCAACCTCCTTTCCTCCTATTTAATTCTGGCCCCAGTTCTTTGCCTTTGTGGAGAAGAAAGTATATATATATATATATATATATATATATATATGTGTGTGTGTGTGTGTGTGTGTGTGTGTGTGTGTGTGTATACACCATAGGCATAAACTACAAATTACATAAATGCTAGAATGTAATAATATTCTAGGAATATTAGTTAATACAGTTTCCTTTTTGCCCTTTTTCTTTAAAAATCCTTGTTATGAGGGAGAATATACCAGTTGGGGAAGATTTGGAAATGAGGGTGATATAAAAACAAAAGGTTACAAAATTAAAATAAAGTTTTTGAAAGAATTAGAGCATTTTCCAAAGGTAACCATTTTATCAATCTAAAAGTAGCTTAGATGCTGAGAATATCTAACTACATAAGATTTATGTATGTTATTTATATTAAAAGATTTATGTAAATATTTTAAGAGCATGCATTATATAACAAAATTATGTAGATTAGTTCACCTAATTTTTAATAAAAATTATTTATTTCAAAAAGGAAGCTAAAAAGTCTACTACTTTATAAATCCAAGACTAATAAGAACAGCTTAAGAAATAAATGCAAAAAAATGTCTGATGAAAGGCAAAACTGTGTGTGAGTATCATAATATATATCATCATTTTCAAAGACATTTATTGCATGTGCTTGTGAACTAAATTTCTCTGTTTCATATGCTTAGTATATACAAGTTATTTGCTTTCTCAAAGAAGCAAGCTTTTTATAACAGCCTTTCCTTAGGTGTACAACATGTTAAACCTGGAAGGAGCCTTTGGAAGGAGTCTCATAGATTCATCAAGTACATATCTCCCTTTTTTAACAGATGAGGAAACTGAGCTTGCAAAAAATTTAATTTTTAAATAACTTAATCCTTCTTTCCAAACTTTTTTTTCCTTTCTCCCAAATTATAAGTAATCATCTGTTTTCAATGTGACAATAATTACTACAGGCTCTCTGGAGATTTGGACAAGCATTGATCATCAGTTAGGATCTATTTAGAAGGAAGACAAAATGAAGAATTTCTTTTGAATTTAATATCCAGAAGAAAACTTATTTTAGTACATTGCCTTATGATGTCCAGAAATGAACATGATTAAAACTAAAGTTATATGTATAGTTCACTTGACTTTCCACATACACAAGACAGGAAAGTAAGTTACTTGCAAATGTTTTATAGTTTAGAAATCTACAAATGATTCCCCTTTGAGTGGGGGGAAGGAATTTTCCAACAGGCAAAGCAGATATGATTACATCCTTTGGTTTGATTCTATTATTGGCTGAATATTGATTGATGTACTTGTCTCCACTGCACTAATGTATAATGCATGAACACGATTACTAGGGTAATTTAGAAACAGGATGCCTTTAATCTTCTACTCAGATCAATCAGTTACAATACATAGGTTAGAAAGTGTCCTATGATTTTACATTGAATCCTTAATAGAACTAATCTGAAAGTTAAATGAGGTTAGAAAATGTGAAACCTACAGAACACTACCATATGGATTTTTAAGAGCTATGGTAGAATTTAAATGTAAAGTGAGTAATTAACAACAACAACAACAACAAAAAATGAAGGTTAAAATGAATGACAGGGAAAGCCCTCGGGAAGTAAGAAAACACCTGATAGTGTGGAGGAAGAACAGGTGGGAGGCAAAGGTTTCTAGCTCAGCAACCTCTGAAAGTTAGTATCAAGCTTATCACTATAAAAGACGTTTACAAACGTTTCCTATCTATTAAAAAACTATGTCAAGAGAGAAGTATAAATAACCTACCTCAAGCTGTTTTTGGTAATACTAATTTCACATAGTGCAGTATATACTGACTGAGTTTTAACTGCCTGACATTAATCGTTCAAAGCAATACTATCAGACTAACCTCTATATAACTTACTGTTTTATTACTCTGTCTTCCTATTGTCCATGGAGCTTTAATTACAATCCACACATAATAGTTGGTTTGCCAGTATTCCTCTCAAGTTGTTAATGTCCTTCAGGATAGAGACTAGGGAGTAATGGTAGAGTTGATTGGGTGGGGTGGAAATGTAAAGTGTTGCAGAAACTGTAAGCTTATGAGGCGGCTGATGTGTGAAGATCTCAATTCGGCTTGCCTGAGTTTGCAGTTCTATTGTGTATTGCTGGATTGAAGCTGCAATTACTAATAGCGGAGTCAGCACCAGCGTCACGGATAGCTCCTCGGGTCCAGCACCTGGGGAAAGAAAGTCTGTTTCTCTCCTATTCAAGATGCCGCTAAGCCCCCAAAGCTCTAACAGACTGGTGGGGGCAGAAGTTTAGGGAGTGGTAGGAAGTGGCGGGGGGGGGATTGTGAGGGGGAAGGGAGGAGTAGAAATCAGGGAAAATAAACTGCAAGTTGGGGGTGACAAATTTTTATTTCATGGGGGGGGGGGGAATCATATAGATTCAGGAAACCACTCTCTCCCCTTTCCAAGGTGTAAATTAAACCTAAACAAGCAAAAGTCAGAATAAAACAACTCCAAACAGTTCACTAATTGTGTGTTTCTGGATACTTAAAATTAATAGAAACTAATAAGAATTCTTAGAATGTTTGTGTTTGAATTGACTTACTTGGCTTGGTTCTCTGAAAGGCAAAAATAAAAGAGATTTCAACGGGTATATTTTCCAAACATTCCTTCATCTTTACTGATTATCATACAAACAATTCCCCCTCACATTCTAACTCTTCATCTCCTTAGCTATCTTACACTTCCTTCCCCCTTTCTCACATCAGATGTGAGTGTGTGATTGTGCAAAACTGGGAATGACACCAGAAATGGGCAAAATAGGTATAAAGTCAAACTATTCCCCCCCAAAACTCCCTATAACATACAAATATCCGTTTCTGTTGGTGACTGCTGAACAGACTTCTCTCCTTGCTAGAGGAAAGAGTTTATGTTGTTTGTTTTGATTTTGTGCTCCACTTCTCCAGGTATTAACAGTAGTAGATTCCATTAAGAGAAAAGTAACAGGCATAGAGAGAAAGACACGTTTAATCAAAATTAAATCTGAGTAGGCTGAAGAGGGAAGAGGGGTACAAGAGAAAAATAGAAGGGACTGTGACCTGATATACTAAAAAAAATCCTCTGTTGAGAGATGTGAACAGATCTGATTTTTCTGAGTGATAGTTATAGCATGATTCTTCATAAATCACAGCAGTGCTACCAGGTTTCCTTCTGGAGGGGAAAAAAAGTTTAGTTCAAAATAATCAAAGAAGTTGGTGTACCTGTGGGCTTAAGGGGAAGAGAACATATAGAAGAAATCCAGGAAGAAGAGAGTGAATCTGCCCCATCTTTGTCAATGGGTGGAAGGAGAATTCAAAGTGGTCAAGATAGTCGTGTTTCTGTTCTGTCTTTTCCTCCAAAGTAAGCCAGGGTTTAGAGTAGATGAAGAAAAAGACAAGATGCAAGTTGTTATGTGCAGCAGACTAGGAATGGCCTTGAAAAAAACCACACCAAGGCGGATAATTCTGTGCTCCGCCCACCTTTTGTTCCTTCACTCCTTCGTCCTGCCTCACCCTTTCCAGGCTCCATCTCTGTTTTGGACCACAAGCTCTAGTGGCCTCTTGCCTTTCCCTGGTGTCCACAGAGACCAACACCTGAAGAAGTGCAACAACCCGCGCATTTCAACTCCTCGGAGGCTCCAACAGTGAAGCTGGGCATGCTCTGTAGCGGGGGCAGGCTTTGCAAAGAGGCAGCCCTTGCAAGATACCGTGGCGCCGCGCCCGGAGCTAGGGCAGGGACAGTCAGTGGTGACTATACATACGCCAGAGAGCTTTACCACCCCACCCCCAACAATGCCCGTTACTGCTCCCCAGGAATCCCTGCCATTTTCTGAGGTTAAACATTCCTTGTTAAAGGCTCAATCCATAAACCCATCCCTTAAGTATCACCAGAGGCAAAGGATGTTCCTCCTTGGTTACTTTCCCATCTCTTTATCTCTTCTTGAAGCTAAGTGTTTTCAGCAGCCACAGAGTGAAGAGTTAGGAGATGGGGCATCTAGCAAGTGACTGGGGGACAGGAGAGCTTACCTTCCTAATGTAGGTGTTTGTCACTGAGTTTGGAAGGTGTCTAGGCTGGCTTCCCCTAAACCATGCTTGAGTAATCGGAGCTATATGGTGGTGAAGTCCAGGATAAAGGGAGTGTGTCTGCACGTGTGTGTGTGTGTGTGTGTGTGTGTGTATGAGGGTGGGACATCAACCTCGCTGACTCCCCTCGGTTTTGCTCTTCCCCTTCCTTCATCAAAAACCAGTTTGAAGTCTCCGATCTCCTTAAATATCACCACGGTTCGGGGAAACTGCCGGGTTAAGTCCATTTGCTCTGGGAAATTGTCGGTGTTTGATAGTAAAGAAATAGATCGATTGCACTTGTGACTCCCTCCCTCCCCCTAACCACCCCGTAGCTTCCCCCCTCCCCCGCCTCCTGTCCTCCTTCCTTCTCCCTCCCCCCTCCCCCCAACCATCTCACCAAACGACAGTCCGGTGCGAGGTCCCCCTCAGGAAGGTGTGGGGAATGGATTTTGCTCCAGTGGGAAAAGCGTGTGTCTAGAAGTGGTGCTAATGGGAAGAGATTTCTGTGTTTCAAGAGAGGATGATTTGTCACAAAGAGAAGCTCGCTCAGTGGTCTGGGCTGTAACCGTGTAGATCACTGGAGAACTCTTGTGTTCAGGGAGAGAACTGATCCGAAGATCGGGTGTAAACATGCCTGTTCGCAGAGGTCATGTGGCACCACAAAATACATTTTTGGGGACCATCATACGGAAATTTGAAGGGCAAAGTAAGTTCATTTGTTCTCTCTTCTCTCTCCCTCTCTGTTTTGATAGAAGTACTTTGTTTTAGCTGCTTTGTAAGATCTCTAAGAGCAACTCCGGGCTGTTTCAAGTTAAGAATGTGAAATCAAACCGAAAGCTTTGTGTGGCGGAGGGGATACCATTTCTGAAATTAATTTTGATTTACATGTTAGATTATTATCTCCATTATAAGAGGCAATTTGATCCCTCCTCTCCCACTGCCCCATTCTCTGCCTGCTACTTCATGTCCTACTATTTCACTATCTTAAAGGGAACGTGTCTATATTAATACGGCATTATTATTCTTTGAGATTGTTTTATTTTAGAGACTTGCAAAAATCAGGAATGGAGCAATATGTTATGATTAAATAAAATAATCTGAACGTGAATAACTACAAAAAGTATTTAAGCTTGAATGCATTTCAAGGCTGGAATGTGATATTAGTTTTCATATGGCTAAACTTTGCATTAAATCAACGCAAATAGAGTCCTAAAAAGATATTCTGCGTGGGCAGATTTCTGATCTATGATGCATTCTAATGCAGAGTATTGACTACCTGAAAGATTTTAGCTTTAGTCTCTGAATTTGTCCTTATATCTATCTCTCTTTTTACTAGAAAATGAAATGTGTTAGGTAAAATCCATAATCACAGAGAATATAAGGGCTCATATGGGATTACTATTGTGGGTGGTATTTTAATTGTTACACAGCTGCATTAATTTTAAAGCCTACACTTGGTAAATTAAATTTTGATACTTTTGAGAAGCCACCATCTTGAGCACCCATTTAAGGTTACATACATTTTGGAGTTATTCTGATAATTGCATCTAATAACTTGATATTCTGTAAAGTTATGTAAGGAAGAAACTTGCACACTGAGATTGCTGCTGTGAATTTTGCCCAGGAATAAGCAATCTAGTTCTGTGATTTTTAAAAAATAAAACATGTACATTATCATTTTTTACACAAAAATCTAACATCAAACAAGAGATAAGAAAAAAAAATATGTGAAGTTATGATGTTTCTAGTCCATGTGTTTAAAAAGGTAAAGCCTTCTATTACTAAATGTTAGAAAAGTGATAATTGCATGACTGATGTAGTTTTTATTACCATTCCTTTAAAAGGGATTAGTGTGGTAACATATGTCCAGAGAGAAAAGTAAAGAAAAATAGGTACTATATGAAAGTTGAGCAGGTTACCTAGACATCAAGGAGAAAGAGAGAAAGAGAGAGAGAGAGAGAGAGAGAGAGAGAGAGAGAGAGAGAGAGAGAAAGAGAGATCTGCCCAGCTACAAGATGTTAAATGTTTCAGTGTTTGGAATTTGAAAATATTTACTTAGAAATTAAATAGTATCTTTAAAATATTATAGAGCCATTTGCTCTTTCTATGTGAAACTTTGGGCTCCTGAGAGTTACAGGAGGTGAAAACTAGCCACTAGATTAAGTTATTCTCATATAATTTGATGGAATGATTTTCATTACTTTCTTAAAATAACCCAGCTATGTTGCTGTCAAGTTTAAAGCTTTTTTTAAAGTCTAGATCAGTTTCACTAT
This sequence comes from Myrmecobius fasciatus, assembly GCA_023553655.1. Taxonomy (NCBI): domain Eukaryota; kingdom Metazoa; phylum Chordata; class Mammalia; order Dasyuromorphia; family Myrmecobiidae; genus Myrmecobius; species Myrmecobius fasciatus. The sequence goes on along the minus strand of JAJPUD010004730.1, from coordinate 157,605 downwards.
GAAATATAAGTCCTATTATGCAACAAATTGTCCCTATGTTTATGGGAGTTTTATGGAAGCTTTTTAAAATGTGCATCACTGTCTTTCTATTACAGATAAAAAATTCATCATTGCAAATGCCAGAGTGCAGAACTGTGCTATCATTTACTGCAATGATGGGTTCTGTGAAATGACTGGGTTCTCCAGGCCAGATGTCATGCAGAAACCATGCACTTGTGATTTTCTTCATGGACCAGAGACCAAGAGACATGACATTGCCCAAATTGCCCAGGCGTTGCTTGGGTCAGAGGAAAGGAAAGTGGAAGTTACCTATTATCACAAAAATGGTAAAGTCTCTTTATTGATGATCCCTTAAATTTGTATATGTGTGTGTCCATTGAAATGGTTTGTTATGTGCATATATGAAAAACACCTAATAATCAAATTCCAACTGGATAAGTATGGCAGACACTTTGCAGCAAGATTATTCCACCTTGAATATGGTATTTAGACTCTGAACTCTACTTTCCTGAATTAAAATCATAAAATGTACTTCATCTTGTGGGGCAATCTATTGTATCTAAGCCTTTTAGTAAGGAGAGTAACCTAAAAGAATACACTAAAGAATGTTTTATTCTCTTTTACTTTTTTCTCTTTTAGTAATCTGAGTATCTACCATTTTACAAGTACCATGGTACTTACACAACAAGAAAGTAATTCAAAATTGAATCTTCCCTAGAAACTATGTTTCTGAACCATGAACTATTTATAGCTAGCTATAGGAGTTTCTTAAATTATTCAGCTATATTTATTAGTAGGTACTTCTTGTTATCTTTGTTTCTTGATATCCAAGTTTGAATAGTATATAAATAGGGTGTGCTGAAACCTGCTCAGTCAATCTATGTGCAAAGAGCCCAGGCTATTCCTTTGCTGAAGTTTTGTTTTTAAATTAGAATTAGAAACATGGCACCTTCAAAGTTACTTTTTATACCTTACAATTTCTGAAAATTCAAGGGGCTTTCAGAATGTAAGGTCATAGGTTAAATTCAATTCATTTTTCACTTATTGCGAGTTAGAGCTAATTGAAATGAAAACATATATATATATGTAATATGTATGTATACATATCTATTCATTGATGAATAGATATTTAATAGAATATGTGTGTATAAATAAAAGTCTGAGTAGATATTAAGGTATAGCCAAGTCAAATAATATATTTTCAAATCATATGTATTTAATGAAAATAATATGACAGCATCAAAGGTATTAAAATTAAGAAATTAAGCATATGATAAAAGTTAATAGTGTTTAGAATTGTTGACTAATATATATTCACATGACTTTATGATGACTCCATTGGTAGAAGTCTTTGGGAGAGTGCTGTCTATTAAGATTATTAACAAATTGCTAAACAAGGTTGCTAAACAAGTTTTAAAAAGTTTGATTTGCTAAAGCCTTCTATCATGTAGAATCAATGACTTATTGCTTAGTATATTATAGAGGATAAAACCAAATAAGGAAAAGTTCTAACTTTTCAATCTAACTGAATTGAATGGTGTAAAACTGTTATCTGATCTTCACTGATTTACACTTTGGTAGCATGTCAATCTACATTCAACATTCACATGTATTCTTGAAAATAACCACTGAAATCAAATAGTTTTGGCCAACAGCCAGTCCCTTTGTTGTATGACAGTATTATTCCAATGGTTATTTTGGGACATAAAGACAAAAACCATTGTTTTAAAATTTTATATTATTAGTTTTTAATCAGTTGTTGCTGGTGTCATGGAAATATGAGCTTTCCTGCAAATATTACTTGAGTAGATTATTGTTCTATCTATACAGGACCAAAACACCTGTGTTTTTTAAATGGCAAATTCAGTCAATTGGTCTGTCTATATTTCATTTGAATATTTGAAAACATTTGGATTCTTAGCTAATAGTATTCTCCTCCCACTGCTTCCTACTGCTTTCTTCCTGAATGTTTGGCATCATATAGACACAGGCTCTATGTCAATTATTACTATAAACGTTTATGTCAATTCAGTCATATATTAGTTATTATCATTAATATTTTTCCTTTACCTATTGAATTCAAGTAGGACATTCATCTGGGATTTTAGATTCACTATATAGTGTCCATCCTTCAATAGCCTGTATTTGCCCATTTTAGTTGTAATATACTTCAGGCAGGAATGCACATCTTATGAGTAGGGAAAGGGAGTGTAGCTGCATTCTGTAATGTAGAATTGTTCCTTCAATAAAAAAGCACCTAAATAAGATATTTTAAATGTAACCACAAAGGTGGTTATTAAAATGCCTACAATGAGAATGTGGCTAATGGGAAATGCATCCATGTGGGTACTTTGTTTAAGTATGTGGATTTAATCTAATGCGTCGGTGTGTGTGTGTGTGTGTGTGTGTGTGTGTGTGATGTCTTTTAAAGATATAAAATCCTTAGAGCACTTATTTCATAATATCTAACTGTACAAAATGACAGTTCCTCTTCTGATTGTTTCCTTTTCCATTTTAACTCAGTTGTCAGCACTTAAGGAGCTTTATGTTTAAGGAGAGACACTTGCTATTTTGTCTTGGTTGAAAATAAAGTGGAGAGGAAAGCAATTTTTTTTCCTGTGGAATAAAAGGGTTTTTTTTTAATTACATAGATTGAATGCACCAGCATAGTCACTTTATTCCATGCTGAACTGTGATAGAGAAGATACCAAATGAGTGAAATGATGCTCACTTGGTTTGATGTCTATTCTTTAAGCTCTTGTTTTGGCTACTAGTTAAGAAGATTTGAGTAGGCTCTTCAGAGTATATAGGTTTTATCTCCATGATTCCCACAAAAATCAATGAGTCTTCTGAAGCTCAATTCTTTTGAAAACGCTTTGAAACTCTTTCCCCTTGTAGATCTGCTAACACATCATGGTTAATTCCTGACATTTTAACATTTGACAGTAGAGTAGAAAGAAAACAATTTTGCTTTCCTAATGATTTCTTCATTCTTTATTACTGAGGCTATTTCCTTTAGTATATTCAGCCTATGTTTCCTTAATTTATTCTCCATTTATTACTTCCCAGACATTTTCAGCTAAAACCTAGCAGCATCTTAAGAAAATGAATAGTGAGTCTAAAAAGCCAAATGAACAAATCACATGAAGAAAAAATGTGTTATTGTCATGTCAGTCAGAATAGAGGAGCAAAACCTATGGTAAAGATTATGTATATATATATATATATATATATATATATATATATATATATATATATATATATATATA
>JAJPUD010004730.1:138069-154326 GCA_023553655.1 Myrmecobius fasciatus | reverse complement strand
ATATATATATATATATATATATATATATATATATATATATATATATAACCCATTTTTTCTGAGCTTGTCACCAGAGTTGCCCAGAGCCATTAAAAGTTGTATAAACTCAAATATGTATATGCAAGAAGTTCGTACTTATTCCCAAAACTGCATGCTTCTCTATTCACATTAACCAAGAAAAAAACAAACTGTAACTAAACCTCTCTTTCTAAGAATTTACTACCTACAATTGGATGTATTGTTTATTAGAGTATCAATTTGTAAAGAAAAAATCAAGTTATTTTCAGTAGGAATACATGACAGTCTTTCCTTTGAGGATTTCATTTCACAGTTTGTTATTATTGCATAAATCATTTTTGACAGCTATGAAATATTGCTAGGGGTGATGAAGCTATAAATCTTTTGACATAAAATTATAATTATGCTAGAAATCAGGATATATTTATATATTAATAGTATAATACTGTGTGGTCAGTAGGAAAAGATCTCCAACTCCATGCCATTTGGAGAACAGCAAATAGTTTCACTACAGACTGCCTAATGGAGATTATGAAGTTAGTTTTGGTGGTCACAATGATAATAAACCAATTGCAACAAGTTATTTGTGGTGATATTCTTATATTAATAAGAACCTTCAAATCTGGCACTTAATTGGTATGAATTTTGTCATGTGGTAAAGCTATCCAAGAAACAAATTTGTATTTTCATATGTCATAAAGTCCAAATGCAGCAAATCACAGCTTAGGCCTCTTAGAATTTCAATATACATATTTTTTCCTTCAGTGATTAGATATGGAAAAGGAGGAAATGTCTACTAAATCATTGCTAATGTAAATAGAAACAAAAAAGTGCAAAACTCTTTCAAACATATTCAGATATATCTATTTGAATGTACTTAAAATTCATAACCAATAGCAAATCCTTAGATGTTCAGGTAATTTTCTCTTGAAAAAATAAATAATAGTCAATGCCAATTGGAAAGCAGGCTTTAGTAAAGGGATTATTTTAAAAAGTCAGGGACATAATGTTTTCAATGATAGTGCAACTGATATTAGCTAACAAGCCAGAACTAAATGAATCTGATTCTCCTTCCATTAAGCTAGAGTTGATACACTGAAAAGGATGAAGGACTTGGGATGAAAAGAAACTCTTTCCCAATGTAGTCCATGTATTAGGAAATTAGAAGAGAGAGCTAATACCTAAAGATGACTTTTTGATGAACTCTGCATATTTCAACATTGTAAGGAAGGATGAAAGAAAGAAGGAAAGGATTTAGGAAGGAGAGCAAACATTATTAAGCATTGATTGTGTGGCAAGCACTGGTTTGTTGTTTTGTTTGATTGAAAAATAGCATATAAAGTTATCTCAGCCACTGAAGTCTTTGTTTCAAAGTATTAAATCTACTACTTGAAATGCTTTCTAAATTCTAAATGACTCTGACCCAGTCATGTTTAAAAAGTTTAGTTTAAAATTTCATGATTTTTTTAAAGAGACCAAAATAAACTAACAAATATTTACTAAGCCTTACAGATGCAAGTAAGTAAGCTTAGGCATATAAAAGAGGGAAATCTACAAAAATACAAGATATGGCTCCAACCTTGAAGGAATCTAAACCCTATGTAGTTGGTAGGAAACTACTAAAGATGGCAAATATTTCTTTGTTCAAACTTTGGATATACTTAAAATGAAAGGAAAGGCAGGAAAGAATTATTGTCCTTTGGTTGAGAAAATCTACCTAAGGGGTAGATTTCCTGCCTGCATTTTATATGCCATCTCACTCTGCCTCAGTCTTCTCATTTTTGAAAAAAACACTTGGTCATTAACCTTTACTTCACTTTTATTTTTTTAAAAAATGTACCTCAAGTAATAAATGTTTTTGCCTATAAAAAATTGTGAAGATATTTCCTTAATCAACTGAGAAGTTGCTGTCTGTACTGGCAGAATAAGTGCCAATCCTAAACGAGGAGTGTATATGTATGTATAAATATACCCACATATATAATTACATGTATAATTATAAAATATAATTTGTCCCAAGAAGTTTTAGTGAAGCTTTATTAAAATTTCATTTTTATAAAAATTATTATTAATGTTTTAATAGCAAACCATGAAAAGTTTAATATTAAACTATTAAAGCTTAAAATCACGCTGAAATTTTTGAAACACCCTAAATTTAAATGCATGTATATTTGTGTCAATTATTTATCATAATATGTATGCCTTATAATTTTATTATGTGTGTATGTCTCTGTGTATTTTTCATGATTATATAAAAACATGCCATGGTAACTTTATAAAAGTTGTTTTATAAAATGCTTAGGTTTCCATATTCCTGGATGTTAAATATAATAGAGAAGGTACAAATAGTAATTTGTAGATACAAATAATAGTATTTAGACTTTAGAATAAAAATGCCACAGAACATAAATATTCCATTTAATCACTGTTTTTAACATGTATGTTCAGGTTATTAATATTATAACCATTTCATAACCAAGACCTGCTCTTCATGTTATGGCCCATTGGGCAAAATTTAGGGATTTTATTAGATTGAATATGTTTCATTAAATAAAATTCTTTCAGATTCTCTTGGTATAATTCAAAGTTTTCATTTTAACATTGGATCAAGTGAAGCCCAAAGAAGAATTCTTGTATGTAAATGAGCTCTTTTTGTCATTCCTGCTCTACACCTGGAGTGGCCCTACTTCTGAATTCCCCCTTGTACTGCTCAAAAATATTGAACTTCGCTATTATTTTGTGAGCTCTTTTCTTACCCAAAGGGTTTGAAAATAGGGTCACTTCAGGCCTAGAGATAGGCTGAAATGGGTGGGACCCATTTCTATTTGACCTCTGAGATCTTTTGATCTATAAATAGCACTGCATTAATAGCTGGCAGGCAGCCAGTGAAGAGATTCCCAATGGAATTGAAGCCCAGGAAAGAAGTGACTGGAGGTGAGGCATAAGAAATGAATAATAGGAAGTGAAGAGGAAGTAGAGGATAAGGAATAACAGAAAATCACAGGGAAGGGAGGGAATTAGGAAGCTATCATGAAAAATTTTCACATAATTAATAAATTTACATAGCTTAACACCACTTTATATAGTTCTGTAATTCAATTTAGCAAACATTTGTTAAAGTGTCTACTATGCACAAAACAGAATGCTAGATTTTAGTGTTGCAAAGACAAAGAGGAAATATTATCTGTCCTCATGGTGCTTACATTCTGCATAATTATAAAAATCCTTTAACCCATATTATCCCACTGGATCCTCACAATAGCCCTTGTAGTATTCTGGGTAAATTAGACAGTAAAAAGTGTAAGTGTGGAACTGATACTGTTTTATATTTCCATCCCTTATCTTTAATAAATGTTTCTTATGCTGAACTGTATCTCCATTTTAAAGGTGAGGTAGCATCCTCCCAGAAATGAAATGACTAGACCCTCTAAGTGGATTATGAAAGAATTAGGAAAAGAATTCCAGTTTTCTGACTTCCAATCCAAAGTCCAATTTAAGTCCAAACCACAATGCTATTTTGTTAAAAAACAATTTCTCTTTCAATTTCTGATGGTGATACCTCTTTTAAAAAATATTAAAAGGATAAACCTTTCATGCCAATATAGAATGTTAAGATTCCATTTCAATATGAGGTAAATTTTTCATGAAGATTATATCTTTCTCCAACAATATTTCATAAAGCATTAGCAGTAGGTAATGCATTGATTATGTTAGCATTTGCATTAAGCTCAGTAAACCATATAGCTGTACTATTTACAACATTGATTGTTCACCTTTTTTTTTTAATTCTCTGAAGTGAAGCATTATCTTTTGAAGAACTCTTAGTCTCTGAACAAGAGTCATCAAACTATGGCCAGTAAGCGAAATCTAGACCCACAATCAGCTGCCCCCCTAGTTTTGTGGACAATGAATTAAGAATGATTTTTATACTTTTAAATAAATTTTATTTAGATAGTTTGAATTGACAATAAAATAAATTGTGTTTTAAAATGCAAGAAACATTATTAGCTCATGGGATTATAGAAAAACATGCAGTGAGTCAAGATTTTCGATCCCAGCTATAATACATTGTAGTCTCAGAATGCCTTTATGATGAAATAATTTTAAAAGATGATAACATTAATAGTTTCTATTGAAGCAGATTTGATTTTACCATCTCCATCTATCAATTGAACTGAGCTACACTAGTCCTTGAAGTAAGAAAATCAGTCATGCTAATTAGGAGTTGAGAAATTCTTATCTTCCTACCTGAATTACTTTATTTAATAAAACTTAAATTAATAATTGGAGATTATTTGATAACAGCAAGATTAGGATGTGAAAAAATAATGTTTATACTAATAACTTTTCCATATAAATTCTACATGAAATAGAATGCAGATTTCTGGAGGACAGAAAAATTTGTTGCAAATTTTTCATTCTAGTAAGTGCTCATTTAAAGGTTTGTTGAATTTAATTGATTGTCATGAGGCTCAGAATAATATAAATAAAGCATTGCTTTGCTAATGCTATCTAAAAGTTATTGGTAAAGATTTTGTATTAAAATTTAAAAAAAGACAACTTGAATTTCTTCAAATGGCTATATAATGCTAGTACATGATGTCATGAAGCAAAGTTGTTCAGCCTTTTATACTGTAAAGAGTTATTTCATTATGTTCTGCTCTGCTGTTTTTCAGCCATCTTCATGGATTTCTAATTATTTTTGCTTTAAATCCATTCTAATTTTTATTTAAAACAAATTTTAAATGACAACTATACCCTAATCATTTTATTTGATCATATTAATCAATTAGTTTTTATCTACAAGCTGATTCTTATTTTCTCTGATGTAAATTCCAAGATTAACTTTTTCACTGTTGATCCTGACAATCTGGAAGAAAATTAACAATAGCTTTCATAAAACAAATTTATTCACAATAAATGTTTTAAAAGCTTTGCAAAAAAAAAAAAAAGCTTTTTTTTTGCTTTGCCCTCAAATAGCTTTCCAAGACGCTTAAATAGTACATTCTTTCCCAAACCCTGTGATAAGGACAAACTGACTTAATCTTAGGTCCTCACTTATAAACATCTCCTGTCTCTATGCCTATGTACTAGCCAGCTGTATGACTCTTATGCATTCTCTCCTTCCTTATACCTCCTACAATCCCTCTCTTCCTTTAAGATGTAACTCGAGCCACAATCTCCAGTTGAAGCTCTTCTTGATTTTTTCTCCACTCCATTGATAGCCATTGTCTTTCTTTCTAAAATGTTTTACATTTAACTACTTTGTATTTACTCTTTTTATTATTCCATTTATTATTTATAGATTAGAAATTGTTTCCTTCTTTATATTAATATTACTATTATCTAGTAATGGTATATGGGACATAGTATATACTTCATAAATGATTGTTGATTAATAGCTACATTTATTGATGAGAACCTAAGTCTCAAAGAAGTTGTGAGTTGGTCACTCATCACAAAACCAGCAAGATGAAAGCTGAGACTTAAAATCAGATCATTTCAAAGTCCATTGCACCTTTCACTACATCATACATGTCATTATATTCAACCTCAGTATTTTTCAAATAATGTAATTCAATGTAATTGCATTACTCTGCATTTATTTCCAAGTATCCAGGTATGGTAAATTATGAGTAATATTAATTCAGAAAATAGAGATGGCATCAGGAAAAGTGAATATTCAGAATTTTTGGTGTGAGAGCCAATTAAATAAGATTGTCCTATGAGTACTCAATAAATAAATTAGAAAAAGAAGAATAATCAGGAAAAAAATGGGAAAAGATCAATAATCCTCCTACAAACACCTTCCTCCATTGTTGATAGTGGAGCCACCACATTTGTATGCTACATGAAAGTCCATGGTGTTCTTCTTGAGGAAGTGGAAATATCACTAAGGAAATTAAATTCAGGAAAAGCAGTTGAATAAAAACATGCATAATGCAAAGGAAAACAGTTTTTAAGATGCCTCAAAGAAGATATCAAAAAACTGAAAAAAAATAAGTGGTATTAAGTTGAAAGCAATTGAGATGTCATAACAACTACTAACCCAAATGTCTGCTTTCTCATCTCTACAAAATTTTAACGAAATTAATTTGGTCATATACAGATATAAGCTTTGATAAAAATGAGAAGTGAATAGGCAGATTTTTACAAAAATATTTTATGGCAGATAACATTTTTAGTTGTACAAGTGACTGGATATTCTGGGAATACCAGATTCTATTGTGTTTGCAATTGATTGACTTTTAAACATGTATTTTTTTATAGAATAAAATTTACCCTTAAAGGGCATCTCCAAGCATAAATCAAAATCATCCAATACTCCTTAACAGATAGAATAACTGAAGTAACTTTGGTAATTCTATCAAGTGAAGCTTAATGAAGAGAGTTGGTATGCCCACCAAATGTATCTGTCTTATCATAGAAGCTATTAAACAGAGACTACAGATAAAATAAATTTCCCTATATGTTCTTATTTATAAATAATACCATATTAATCATGTTAAGCACTGGAATATATAGAACCCTTAATTGGGATCCATAACTGTTAAGAAGTCAGCCTTACAATAGACAAAGAAATAAGATAATTGAACAAATCACATCTGTTGGACAGGTCTAATTATTCATTTGGCTAGGCATTGCATTGATTTGGTCCATCAGTGCTCATGTTCTCAGATATCACAGATAATCAGTGTAAACTAGATCAAAAATTGAGTAGAAGCAAAATGGTGAGATGAATTACATTTGAGAATATGCACAGCACTTTCAATGACCCTATTTCTTCCTGAAATAAACAAGCTCTGCATATGTATACATACATACACATATATGTATGCATATCTAAGAATAACCCAAATGAGATCACAAAGAGTCAATCATGACTAAAATGACTAAACAACAAATACATATGTTTGTGGATGTCCTGTGGATGTGTGTATACATATACACATATACAAATACACACACATTACATGTGTGTATTCATAGTATTCTTCCAGTTGTATTCTATGTCTATGAACCATAGATTAAAACACTTACTGAAATATCAGATTTATAGGTATCCAAAGTGTAGTAGATATACATATAGTGAGCATGAGTAATCTGCAACACATTATTGGTGGTGAAATTTATGAAAAAAGCAGTTTAGACTTTTCTGACTTTCTTTGTATTTCCTACACTTATCACAGTACCCAGTGCATGGGAATCACTTGTTAAAAACTTTTTGACTGACTGAAAAAGGGGGTGCGGTTGGTTATATGTGGGAGTGGGTATAGCAAATAGTTCATGTGTTATACTTACATGAGTACAGTGTTGAAGTAAGAGAGAAAAGTCACATAGCCCATTCTGTTTACCCACTAGGTAGTATTTATGGGAGGACACAGACAAATGTGCACAAGATAAGCTACAGAATACATTATGATCTATACTACTGAAGGAAATACTGTACTGATGGGCACACATATCCACTGAAGAACATCCATAATCAGAGTAAATTGATAGCCTTTTCTTGATAAAGGAAATTCCTTAGATAACCCTCAAATTCCTCTCCTTAGTTTCAAATTCCTGAATACTTTTACTTTTTTAATACAAATTTTCTACAAATAACCTGCAAGATAATTTTTAAATATATTGGTTTCTCATATCTCTATTGGAAATATTAATAAGTGTTGAAATGGGCAAAGAGCATATGGAATAAAGGATAGATTAGGAGCTTGAAAAATTTTCTATGGTATATAATCAGCATCTGAATCATCAGAAGTTGGTTATAGGGGATTCCCTTAGAATTTTCAAAAATAGAGATATCTCGAAATTTATTGCAAGATAAAAATAGTATAAGGGGGAAAATAAACATATCTCTTCATCTTCTATTTCTAACTCCTTGCTCATCTGCCCTTCAAAAGAAGACAAAGTAGATTGGTTAAATTGAACTAGATTGAACCTAGAATGCATAATTGGGGAAGCTGGACTGAATTTAGTGAGGCTGAACTTCAGATTTCTTGTCTAAATCTAATGTCTTACCTAGGACATTTTCAATTTTTAGCATGTGTGTGAAAGATATAGCCCATTTTCAGAAGCACGATGACTAACACTGTATTCTAGATTAAGAGCAAAAAGGAGCATTAGAGGTCATCAGTTATTTCCACCCTCTCCTTTTATAAGTCAGAAGTCAAGGTTTGGAAAGGGGGAAAGAACTGCTCAGACATACAAATTAACTGATAGAACCAAGATTTGAATCTCAGATTCTCTAACTTATTCAGCACTCTTGCTCTGGTAACAACTGCTCTCTATTTCTACCTCAGTAAGATGTGATAAATTGGTAGATTTTGTCTTTGATGCTGGCTCTAATCTCTTCTTTCTTTTTCTTGTTTCTAAGTGTCAGTGACCCATCCTTCAAATTGTAAGGACTTTTCCTCCATCCAGGGCTTCAGATCCAGAAGTACCTAATACTCTGAAATTATTGCATCACTCTCTTTTCATTAATCAAATATCAATTGTGAGAGTTACTGATGTGGTTCTGAGACTAAAGAAAGTTAGATGTGAAAAAGGCTTCACCTTTATAAAGTTTTTTTTAAACTTTTTGAAAGATGTTTATTAAGCTAAATGAATCTTTTAGTTGGCCAAAAGTATCAGGTGGAAAATATACCTACATATGATAGGTAATTTAGTTTTGTGAAGGGAAAACAGGCTTTCTGTCTTGATGGCTTTAGATTCTACTTGTGATGCATATTGTCAATGTGACTGTGGAAGTCATTTAAAGAGGTTAAATTGCAGGCTAGTTGCAGATCAGCTTAGGTAAAGGAAATTTCCTTATCCTTTTCCCCCTTCTTCCCTCCTTCTATCCTCCCTCCTTTCTTCCTCTTCATTCCTCCCTCCTTTTTCATCTCCCTCTCTCTCCCTCCATCCACTCTCTCTCCATTTACCTCTCCTTTTCCCTCCCTCTCCCCATTCATCTCCCTCCCTTCTCCTCTCTCTCCCCCCACACAATCTTTCTCTGCCTGTCTCTTTGTCTTTCTCACTCTTTTCTCAAATACACGCATGCATGCAAAGACACGTTCTTTTGGGATTCTTGGGGTATACTTCAACTAGTCTTTCATGAAACAAAATACACATCATTAGCACTGTTTAGTTACATCATCTTTGAATTAAAATAAGAACTCTATGCTAGGTATTCCAACTTCTGAGCCTAAATTTCTTTATCTGTAAAATGGGAATTAGACTTATTCTATTTACCTCTTCACAAATATGTTTTGTAAAATGTTGAAGTGCACTATAAATGTGAACAATTATTCTTATTGTCAACAATAATGATGCAAAGAAACAGACTTTTTGTCTATTCCTCAAAACTCCTAAATATTATTGCAGTATCTAGTCACCTTATACTTGGATAGTATTTTACTTACATTGGAATCTGACCCATATGAAAGGCTATTATACCAATTTGGACTTGATTTTTATCTCAGAACTATAACTACCTCCTGCCACTGTCTAGCACCAATAGAACATCTATTTGGGCCCAAGAAAATCCTTCCAAAAATCCCAATTTGTTTGGAAAACATAGAAAGCACTTTGTTTTCACATGTAAAGAGCAGATTGCCTAGCTTTATTCTTTTGGAGAACTCTCACTCCAGGGAGGTTGCAGGCTTTCTGGACCTGGCCCATTTTGACCCAAGTCCAAAACTGATCTTGGATGCTCCAGAGATACCCAATTTGGCTGAGTGAATACCCCACCCCCGGGTTGCTTTTTAGGCAAGCTGTTGCTAACAGGATTTCCTGTTGAATGGTCCACACTAGAAGGAATAAGGATAATTGTTTCAACAACTATTACTCACTTTTTCATAATGAACATAATTCCTTTAATTTTTACCCATTTGTTCTGTTGACATCTTCTCTGAGGTCCTTAGGATGCCCATGTGATTTTATATTGTTTATGTAAACCATAATGTGATTAATAATCATTAAAGAAAGCAGAAAGATTAAAAGAATATTTTTATTCAAAAATCTGTATATTTCATATTTTAATTTTGATACCTCTACTTATATAAAAAGTGAGAGATATAAAGAATAACAAAACATAATAAAGCCTTTTTAAGGCAATCACTGAGAGGTAAGATGTATTTATACTAAGTAAATGACATCAAAAAATCAGAGATTTTCTATTTCAAAATTAGGAAAAGAATACAGGCAACACAAACTGAATACAATATTATTTAGACCCAAACTTGCAGTAATACAATTCTATAAAATAACTGTAGGGAAAAATAATCTTTCTGCCATTCTTTCCCTCACTTAAATAGAGATGTGTATACCTCATGTAATATGATCTTTCTCTCTGTGACTCAATTTTCAAGTTTTTCCTGTAGGTGTTCTTGGAAATAAATATCATTTAACCAAAATTCCACAGAATTTATGTATTCCTAGGATTAGCTTTCAGAATTGAAGTTCTAAACAAACCTATCTCTAACTTTGGACCACTTCAATTGTTTTGCTAGATGGTTTCATTCAAGACTAGAAGGGCTTATTTCTTCATGGTTCATATTTATACTACAAGTGGAGATCTTCCTGAAATTTCATACCCATCAGTATTCATTGTTTTAAATATTTTCTCAACAATAGAAGTATAGCAGGACCTAAAGAACTTGTCATTTTATTAACTAAATAATTGAAAATACCAAACTCTTCAGTGAAGCATTTTCTGGACTCTAATCTCTATTCCATCACTTTAAAGGATTTAGATACTCTTCATTGCTTAGGTCATATTCTTCATATATTTATCTTCTAAGCATATTATTGTATCTTTTCTGATTTCTTTCTTCAGGACTATGAAATGAAAGAAAGCATCTCAAATGGTTTTACTGACACCTCAGACATTAATCCTAAAGAAAAAAGGAACATTTAGTATTCAATTTTTACAAGTACTTTTTCATTGGTGCTCAAACAATTATCACTAAAATTCCTTTTGTATTTCATGAAAGCGAAATAAGACTTATGGTTTTAGTTGGAAAATCTGATACTATATAATTTTTAATATAAAGATTGAAAATGAAATGGGATCATTTTACTCTTTGGGCTACAGGATAATATTCGTATAATTAGAAATAAAAACCCAGAATGCCAGAAGTATGTGACTGGCACCTAATTTTCATTTCAACTGAATTTATCTCTAACTAGAAGAGTTACATAGATTGTTGAAGATGACATGATCTCATTTTGGCTGCATAACAAAGTAAGTCAACAAAGACCAAAAAGATTTTTTTAAGTCATGCTAAAAGTAGTGTCTATGACATATTGAATTTCAACTTCTTCTCTTAAATTCTGTCCCTGTTATGACCATCCTCAAAGGGATGGAATACAACCCTAACCTAACCTTTGCAATCAATAACACAAATATCTGAGATTTTTTAAAAAATTATTCTTCACATTTTTCTTGTTTAAATTGTCAAGTATTTTTCTTTTTCCTCTTACAGAAATAAAAACAAAATATACAGCCCTTGCAGTAATAACCATAGTCAAGAAAAACAAGTTCCAATACTGACTAGGTTAAAAATTCATTCTGCATATTAGTCCATCACCTGTCAAGAGATAGCTTCATCATCATCATCAACAGTCATCTAATATTTTATTTATTCTTAAATTTTGATAATCTCTATTTTATTTTATATATATGTAGTTTTATATTTATAGAGAGAGACATACATATGCATATTTACTTAAAGATTGTAAAATTATATCTTTCTGAGATGGGTTAAATGTAGTTTTCTGGAAGGGGATAATTAGATAAGGGTTTGAGTTTTGATTCAGTTCTATGGTTTGAGGATGCATTTAAAAAACTATACCAAAATGTATATACATATGCATTTATCATAGAAATCATCTCTATGCTTAAGTAAAAATTCGCAATAATTTTTGGACTTCAGGTGGTGTTTAGTTAAATCAAAAACTGCCTCAAAGAAATGAACTAGACTTTCAGTACACCTAATATATATTGCTTCTTTAACCACAAATAGATTCCCCATTCAGATTTCAGAACACACCACCTTTGCAATGATCTCTAAGAACTTCTTAAGTGCATTGCTTAGTTCAGTCCTTTGGAGGAAAGCTGGAAAATATCTTTTCAGTGCTCCAAAAAGTTATTGGTACTCTAAGAAGAGTGTGGCTACAGTGGACATGAAGATGACTGCAAAACTTATGGTTCCAAAATAGCAGAATGGAGTTTAAAGACATAAAGGAGTGGACTAGCTTCTCAAGCAGCTACAACAACAAAATTAGCTACAGTATCTCTTTTTACTTATAAAAAGGAGCAGCATTTTGAGAATAACTTTGTACTTTTTATACCTTTATCCCAGAACTAGCTTTTTTGTAATAGATATTTCTTTTGCCAAAGAGGTCTTCTTCTCAGTCCCTCAGAAGAATTGTAGATTCTTATTCTGTGCTACAGTTGTCAGTCAGACAAAAAGACAAATTTAATGTTGCTAACAATGTGTTTCCTGGCCAAAAATAGACCCTGGAGGACAGAATAATCTTAGCAGCTCTAACATGCTAGCAGAAAAACAAGGGTAATGATGAGCTGGAAAAAAGATTTTCTGATGTCCTAGAGCACTTTTCATTTTGACTCAAATTCAATATTGTTGGATGTCACCTGCACCCAAGAATATTTTTCTTAAAAGAATACTGTCTTTAATAGTTTTTTTACAAACTATGACAGACCAAACATGGGAAAGTATGCAAATCTGACAGGCAACTATTATTTTAAAAAAACCATCTTCCTTGACCCTTTGCTAGAGGACTATGTTTGAAATCTACTTCCTCTGAGTGGCTGAATGGGATGGTATGGATAGTGTGAAGGATGGCACCTGAAGAAATACTCAAAGCTATTGGCCCATTGAAAACTCTTAAGTCCCATTTTAATCAAGAAGCAACATTCACAGAGATGAGCAGGTCATCTCATCAAAATTATGTTTATATAAGAGATGCCCTTCATCCAGTAGCCACAAGAAATGATGGGAGGAACCTGAGGGAGTAGATATATTTAGGTTTTATTCATGATTCTGTCTTTACTTAGTCATGGCTTTAATTAGCTATGTGATTGAGGGTAAGTCATTTCAACATTCATAGCACTCTGCATTCTGTAGATATTCCATAAATGTCTAGTGAATTAAATTGTTGTGTTTTTTTTCTTATCTATAAATTAGTAGGCCCTGACTAGATAATTCTAGTATAATATACAACCTCAAGAATATGTGATGTATATATTACCAACAAAGTCCAGCAGCAAGAGATACAAAAAGAAATTCCATTCAAAATAACTGTTGATAGTATAAAATGTTTGGGAATCTAACTGCCAAGGAAATGGCAGGAACTATACAAACTAAACTACAAAACACTTTCCACACAAATGAAGTCAGACCTAGTCAAGTGTAAAAACATCAAGTGCTCATGGGTAGGCTGAGTGAATATAATAAAAATGACAATACTACCCAAACTAATCAAACTCCCAAGAAATTATTTTACAGATCTAGAAAAAATAGTAGCAAAATTCATCTGTAAGAACAAGAATTTCATGGGAATTAATGAAAAAAATAGGCCGATGAAGGTGGCCTTGCTGTACCAGATCTAAAACTATATTATAAAGCAGCGGTTATCAAACCATTTGGTACTGGCTAATAGAGTAGTTGATCAGTGGCACAGGATAGGATCACAGGACAAACTAGGCAATAACTATAGCAATTTAGTGTTTGATAAACCCAAAGACCCCAGCTTTTGGGATAAGTACTCACCATTCCACAAAAACTGCTGGGAAAATTGGAAACTAGTGTGGAAAAAATTAGGGCTTGATACACACATAACACCACATACCAAGATAAGATCTAAATGGGTTCATGATTTGCATATAAAGAGTGATATTATAAACAAATTAGAGGAATATAATCTAGTTTACCTCTCAGACCTGTGGACATGGAATAAATTTATGTCAAAAGAAAAACAGGAACTCTTAATTGAACACCAGATAGATAATTTTGACTATATTAAATTAAAAAGGTTTTGTACAAACAAAACTAATGCAGACAAGATTAGGAGGGAAGCAATAAATTCAGAAATCATCTTTACATTTAAGGATTCTGATAAAGGCCTCATTTCTAAAATATATAGAGAATTGACTCATATTTATAAGAATTCAAGCCATTCTCCAGTTGGTAAATGGTCAAAGGATTTGAACAGGCAATTTTCAGAGGATGAAATTAAAACTATTTCTAGTCATATGAAAAGGTGCTCCAAATAACTATTGATCAGAGAAATGCAAATTAAGACAACTCTGAGGTACCACTACACACCTGTCAGATTGGCTAAAATGATAGGAAAAGATAGTGACGAATGTTGGAGGGGATGTGGGAAAACTGGGACACTGATACATTGTTGGTGGAACTGTGAATGGATCCAACCATTCTGGAGAGCAATCTGGAACCATGCTCAAAAAGTTATCAAACTGTGCATACCCTTTGACCCAGCAGTGTTTCTATTAGGCTTATATCCCAGAGATCTTAAAGGAAGGAAAGGGTCCCACATGTGCAAGAATGTTTATGGCAGCTCCTTTTGTAGTATCTAGCAACTGGAAACTGAATGGATGCCCATCAATTAGAGAATGACTGAATAAATTATGGTATATTAATGTTATGGAATATTATTGTTATATAAGAAACGACCAGCAGGATGATTTCAGAGAGGCCTAGAGAGACTTGCATGAACTGATGCTGAGCAAAATGAGCAGAACCAGGAGATCATTATACACAGCAACAACAAGACTATATGATGATCAATTCTGATGGACATGGCTCTCTTCAACAATGAAATATTTCAAACCAGTTCCAATTGTTCAATGAAGAAAGCCATATACACCCAGAGAGAGGGATATGAAATGTGGACCACAATATAACATTTTCATGCTCCCTATTGATGTTTGCTTGCATTGTGTTTCCTTTGTCTGATTATTTTTTTCTTGTAGATACGATTTTTCTTGCACAACAAAATAAGTGTGGAAATATGTATACGTATATTCGATTTGTCAAGTATTTTAACATAATTAATGTGTAGTGGATTTCCTGCCATCTAGGGGAGGGGTGGGGACTAGGCGGGGGGAAATTTGTAAGGGAAAGCTTTGAAAGGGTCAATGTTGAAGAATTACCCATACATAGTTTTGCAAATAAAAAGCTTTAAGAAATAAAAAAACAAATAAAGTCAGATCTAAACAACTGGGGAAAAAAGAATATGTGATAATTTGACTGTAATATTTGCACTTCCCAGGAACTTTGGGGAATATTCAAGAAATTAAACAATTAGTCCAGCTGTCAATACCTTGCTGACATTCTCTTAGTCAAGTCCTTAACCATTTTGTGTCTCCATTTATTCACTGATAACACAGGACTTTGGAGGCTTTGTCCATTGCCCAATTTACAAGGATAACATGTTGAAGAAATATACTTGAAAATGAATTTGCTTGTTAATTATTATTCTCAAAACAACAACTATCTAGTATTTCTGTGAATGATAGGTGAGGAATGAATGTGTCTGGACTTTGAAGTTAGTAAATGAGGAGGAGAATTGAACTTTTCTGCAAATTTTAAAATTTGTCAGTCTGTGGAGATTTCCCCATATTTCTATGACCCCAATGAGATTCTTTGAAGTTTAGCTCTTTCTTCTTTTCTTGTTTCCACATCCATTAAGCTTAAAAGAATACATTTTATTAATACTTTTTTTTTCTTTTTATGCCATAAGACCTTTTAAAATATCCCCACCCTCAATGAGATTTCCTTGCAACAAAGAAAAACAAGTACACCAAAACAACCAACAAAGTATCTGTATCTGACAGTAAATATGTGTCAGCAATATAGATCTCCATTTCTGTACTTCAGGAGGATGGTGCTTTCTCATCTTCTCCAAGACCCAAATAGGTCATTAAAATTACTCATTCTTTGCTTTCCTACCTGTATATTTCAGGACTACAAATAAAAAAGCTGAGATTATTTTTAAGTTTTGTTATACTGAAAACATAAAGTGCAATTTTCAAAATGCTGTGTGAAATTTATGTCCATATAGTGTCTTCCCTGAAATGAGTATTTTGCACAAAACTCTCTGTTATTAATGTGAAGTATCACATTTGAACCTTCTTGAACTTAATGACTATCCATGAAAAAAAAAAACTTTAGCAAAGATATGTTAACTGAAAGGTATTCATTTGGGAAA
>JAJPUD010004730.1:108130-138059 GCA_023553655.1 Myrmecobius fasciatus | reverse complement strand
TGATTTGAAATCCCCACACATATGTATGATAGCCTACATTTAACCAAATAATATTATCTAAATGTGTGAGTACAACCAGCTAGACCTTTCAAACAATAGTTATTTTTTAAACATGAGCTATACACACCACTGATGGCTGAAATGTTTATTGTGTAAACAAAAAACCATATTATGAAGTTTGGAGTGAGTCACAAGTGTTCTAAGAAGTTCAATTTGCTTCCTGACCTCTTGAAAGTAAGACAACAAATGATTCCAACTATAAATATAATTTCTAAGGTTCTCAGTAAAGAAAATTAACCTTTTCCACATTGTGGACAACAAGTCATGAGTATAGCACTGAATGAAAGATAAAAAGATTGAATTCTTTGGTAAATTCTAGTCATCTCTTTCATTTCTTTCTCTGTGTCTTATATGTAGTAATTTCCATGACCCAAACAAAATTTTTTTTAGAAAAAAATATTTTGCAGGAAAGCTGACACAAGAAAAAAAATCTGGGACAAACTAATTAAAAACACAATGCAAAGTTAGAATAAAACATTAATATTTGTCCTCCCTTAAGCAATACAAAATTATTAAATAAAACATTTTAATAAAAATAACATTTTAAATCTAGAGGACAGAATAAGAGAGATCAAATTTAAGAAAATTCAAAAGTAAAAGAGTTCTTGAAAATACTTATTTTAGGAGAAGTAGTTATAATTCTATATCCAGCACTTGATCCACTCTGCAATCCAGGGATAGATAAATGCTAAATTAACTTAAAGTTAGATTTCTCATTCTCCAATCTCTATTCTCACAATGCAGTTCTCCATATAGTTGCTAAAAATAATCTTCCCATAGTACAAGTCTGGCTCTGTCCCTGCTAGACAATATTCAGTGGCTCCCTATTGTTCCTGGGATAAAATATTTATTCTTCTGCTTATTATTTAATGTCTTTGGTGCCAATTTATCTTTCCATTATTATTTAATACCACTCTCCTTCATACACTTTGTGTTCTAGCCCAACTTTCCTTCCTGCAATTCCCTAAACTCCCCATTTTATTTCCCAGTCTCCATAGTGCTCTTTTGTTTGTTGTTCTAACTTGGAATTTATTCTCTTTCTTTTATCCTGAATGTATTCTTAGAATCTTCTGTTTCTTAGATACCATAGTTTTCTTCAAGCCTTAGCTCAGGTGCCACATTTTCTTTAAGCTTTTTATTTTCAGAATGTATCCATAGATAATTTCAAATATTCATCTTTGCAACACTTTGTATTCTCAATTTTTCCCTCCCTTTCCCCCACCCCCTCCCTTAGATGGCAAATAATCCAATATATGTTAAACATGTGCAATTCTTCTAAACATATTTCCACAGTTTTCATGCTGTACAAGAAAAATCAGATAAAAAATGAAAAAAAATGAGAAATAAAACAAAATGCAAGCAAGCAACAAAAAAGGTGAAAATATTATGTTGTGATCCACATTCAGTTTCCACAGTCCTCTCTCTGGATGTAAATGGCTCTCTCTATTACCAGTCCATTGGAACTGGCTTGAATCACCTTGCTATTGAAAAGAGCCAAGTCTATTAGAATTAATCATCATATGATCTTGTTGCTCTGTACAATATTCTCTTGTTACTACTCACAACACTTAGCATCAGTTCATATAAGTCCCTCCATGCCTTTCTGAAATCATCCTGCTGATCATTTCTTATAGAACAATAATATTCTATAACATTTATATACCATAATTTATTCAGTCATTCTCCAACTAATGGGCATGTACTCAGTTTCTAGTTCCTTACCACTTTACAAAGGGATACTACAAACAGTTTTGCACTTGTGGGTCCTTTTCCCTTTTTTATGATCTTTTTGGGATGCAGACCCAATAGAGGCACCACTGGGTTAAAGGTATGCACAGTTTTGATAACCCTTTGGATTCCATATTGCTCTCCAGAATGACTGGATCAGTGCACAGTATCACTCTTTATGTCTAAATCATGAACCTATTTTGATCTTATCTTGGCAAAGGATGTTAAATGTGGATCAATGCTTAGTCTCTGCCAAACTAATTTCTAATTTTCCCAAGAAGTTTTGTCAAATAGTGAGTTTTTAGACCAGAAACTAGGGTCTTTGTGTTTATCAAACACTAGATTACTATAGCAAAACACTATTGTGTTTTATGAACCTCAACCTATTACAATAATCAACTACTCTATCTCTTAGCCAATACCAAATGGTTTTGATAATCACTCTTTTATGTTTTAGATCAGGCACAGCTAAGCCATCAGGTACCACCTCTTACAAAAAGACTTCCCTAATCACCATACTCCATCCTTCATTTTTAGAATTTTTATTTTATGTTGAATGTAAAATCCTCGAGGGCAAGATCTATTTTAAGTTTTAGCTCCTGCATTTTTAGTAACTAACATAATGCTTTGTACATCATATGAACATATTTATTATTTTCAATGATGTAGCTATTACTGATAACATGGTAGAAATTCATCACCAAACTATTTAGTGTCTTCTGTGACTAAGACCTTAGACATTTTGAATCATATGGACACAGAGACATATACAGTATAAAGAAACACAGAGACATAGCCAGAGAAGGTAGAAGCAAGGATTATCAATTGAGGATGGCTGCAATATTTTTTCAGAATCTTATTGGAAGCCCCAAACCTTAGAATAAATTAAGATTGGCAGCAAATGCCAAGGACAGCAAAGGGAGCTTTCATGGCTATATTTAAAAGAAGAGCAAATTCAAATAAGGAACAGACCTGCCAAGTGGCCACTTGGTATATTTTCCCAATGCTAAATCCATTCAGAAGATGGCTTTAATCCTGTTATACTACTCCTTAATCAGTCCACATCTCAAGTATTGGCTTCAAACAGAAGTATGTCTAGAGGAGGAGAAACAGTATGAGGAGAAGCCTGGAATTCCTTCCATTTAAGATTCAACTGAAGAAAAAGTTGAGTTGTTTAGCCTGGAAAAATAAATTTGTGGAGAGGAGTAGTGATGTTGTATGACATTAGAGAATTTTTTTGTTTCTTTTGTTGTTGCGGGGTGGGGGGGGGCGGGGTTGGTAGTACTTACTTATTTCTTTTTATTTGAATTTTTTTCTTTCTAAGGAATACATGCATTTTACAGTATCTATAAACACAACAATATGTTTATACTTACTTTTGAACTCAATAGATTTTGGAATATTGGAATACTCATCAAACTCAATGTAATATGCAATAACAGGAAAAAGATGGGAATATATTAAATTAGGACATTTTACAGTTAAAAATATTCATAGCAACAGCTTTTGAAAGATGATGTTATTAAATCAAGTCATTGAACTTAGTCAATTTTATTGCTAGAGTAAAAACAAGGTCATTTTATTATTATAGCACCTTTCATTTCTGGGTTTAACTGATTGTTTTATTCTGCTCATGTATTGTAAGTTTTCATGTGGACAAAATATTTAAAAAATAATTTGGAGCATATATCTTTGTACTGTGATTACAGTAAGAAAATAGAAAATAAATTTCTATAACAATCAGCCTACTTTCAATTTTCATCAGAGAAATCTTAATACTTCTAAAGAAAAAATATAGACAAATATTTTTAAAACTGGGAATATTCATTTTTATGTCTTTAGAAAAGCATATGAATACTGAATCAACACATTACATGTCAGAAACTGTGGCATACTTGTATATGAAGTACATTTCCATATATTTCAGCATTTTAATGGCTAAAACAGCACACATTTGACTCAAATCTTTGTGTTTCTATGATGTCCTGCTGTGTTATAATTAATATATGAATGATCTTTACTAGTAAACCAAGGAAATAAATTTAATTTCTCAACTTTTTCTTAAATAGGAAAAGGAAAAATTTACTTAAACATACTTTCTAAAGAAGATGATTTCTAGAATATAGAGTTTAATTTTTTCCCTTTTAACACTATCATTTAAAACCAGAGTGTAGGAAGGGAATCAAACTTTTTTGTATTCTTGGAATTTAGCACAGTAAAGGCACATAGTAAATGCTTATTAAATACTTACAGTTTCTTTTTCTAAGAGGTTAGTTTTGAAACATTAGTAGAAGAACACAGTTCCAATGGAAAAGTTTTTTTTTCCTTTTTTTTTCCTTTCTCCTTTTATCTGTTGCCTATGGGAAACTTCAAAGTGAGGAAGATCATTAAGGGTAGTAAACCTACAATTTCTGCTTGCTATTGTCCTGATCTTCTTAGTGACCTTATTTTTTTCCATAAAGGCACAAAGTCCATGGTGAGAATAATCAAAAGGGGATACAAATCTAGGAGGCACAATTTGCAAACCTTGCCTGGGATACATAAATGGATTGTCTCAACTATACTAAAATGTCACATTTTCTGCTATTTGCCAAGTGGCAGTGGAATCAAAATAGATCCTATTAAGTGAAGGAGGAAAACATGCCATTTTACTTCCTTTACATGTCAGTTTTTACATAACTTGACAAATGAAAATAATAATTAAAGTCATGTAAAAAATAGGTAATCTGTTCTAAATAAAAGGCTTGGATCATTTGCAGGGGAATGCTATTTTATGCATAAAAATGAAAGTTTCATACTGATTTAAATGAGAGCTAAATTACTCTCTAAATATTTTCTTTATGCCTTGGGAATTTCTTCTTTATATATGAATCAATATATTTTTAGTTTTGAGATATAGTCAAAATGCAAACATAATGACCAAACACTGAACTACTAACTTCTTTGTGATTCTCAGTTTTTTACATTCTTTAGAATGTAATTTCTTTGGAAAACTGTGATACTGCTCATACTTGCTAAGACTATGAGTTTGCTTCAGCAAATAAACTCCCATGTGTACTAATTGGAAGTCAACTCTGTTTTATGCCCCACCTCTCTTAATAAATTATTATGTCTTTTTATTGTGTTAATGAACATCTGATCCCACTCTAAAAGAGAGAGAAGTCAAATTGCTTTAAAATTTCATTTGTTTTATCCTTGTCTTTCCTGGTAGAGAGACATGTAATACAATGTAAGACATAGAATGCAAGCCCTCTACATTATATCCTCTACACCAACATCTACTTTTATTTGTTGATTTGTGGGAAGTGGTATTGACTATGGGAACCTCTACCCCACTTGTAATACAACTACATTGTAGGCAAATATAGTTGTAAAATCATGGGACGTATATAGAATATGCTCAAAATCAATCTCACCAAATAAAAAAAATAACAGAATGAAGGTCAAATTCCATTCTTTAAAGCATGAAGGAAATTGCTTTAGATAATTTTTTTTTAAAATTCTATGTATAGAATAGATAAAAAAATCTTAAGAAATACTCCTGGCTAGAAATATCAATAGATTTTTAAAAAATGGTTTAGTCATTTGGCTATTTACAGAGATGCTTAGAATACGCACCTAACCTTTGGAGATTGAGATAGGGAGTGATCATACCTTTCCATCTTAATCTGAAGTAGTTGAAATTGCTCTTTTGCTACTTTGATAATTGTATTTCAATGCAATTGTTTTCTTTGGTAATCTTATGTATTTTATTGTATTCATTTGTGAAAAAAAATATTTTGAGAAGGGCTATATTAGACTGTCAAATGGGGCACATGACTACAAAAACTTGTTTTATGAGTAATTAAGGAAAGTTTGTCTGAATCAAAAATCTAGTATGGAAATTTGTATCTTCTTAGATTTTTATAGTCATACTATATTATCCTTTCTATCCTCTGACTACAAATGAATGCCAAACCATCAAGAAAGGCCACAATTTGAATTCATTTCAGTTCAACAAACATGTATTAACTCTCAGTTGGTTTCCAGGTATCCCACTAACCACTGTGATATGAGATAATAGGAAAGCTACTTCTTGCCCTAGAGAAGGGCAATTCTTTTAAGGATACATCATTTCCACAGGAAAAAACAAACCAAAAAAACATGTGGAAGATAATTTTGAAGGAGTTTCAAGAAAACCTACTATCTGAGTGGCTAGCAAATTATTCATATATTTAAATCAGCTGGAGTGAGGCATTCACCCTCTTTTCAGAATAATGGATCCCAAAATGTCAATGAATTTAATGGCACATTTATTTAGTTAGAGACAAATAGTAAGGGCATTAAGAATAAGAAAAAGGCATCAGTGAAGTCAAAGAGTAGGAAGATGGAAGGGTGTTGAAAGAACATTTGTACTCACTTTGGGGTTCACAGGCCTGGGGAAATGAATTGAACAAGAGGGGGGCTTAACATAAATTATACAATTCATTTGCTTAGATGAGATAAAACAGCATGAGCATTTATACTTTAGCAATGAGCAAATACTACAAAACAGGCATTGGTTTACTGTTGTGTTGATCATCTGTATTTAAGGAGGTGGTGGAGAAAATGTTAATAACAGAGATTACATTTTACAATTTATCAAACATACATACTTCCTATCCCTAGAGCAGGCTCCTGTATAAGAGCACCTGCAAAACTGCATAGATTGGGAGTGAATGGGAGGAGACAGTCATGTCTGTAAAATAAAGTTCCATAGAGTTAAAAACAACATTTAGGTGTACCCACAAAACAGAAAAATAATAATTGTTATTGGATATCTGAGAAAACCTATCATGACAACTTTGCTAGTTTGCACATGGTAATAGATTTTTTTCAGCACATTCTTAAGTATACTACAGTCAAAACAACTATTCTGTGACACAAATTGGATGGTTTTGTAGTAAATGTAATGAGAAGGCAGCTGTAATAGAGTTTTAAAACAGGTTATTTAAGTTACACTTTTTCTAAAGGAGGGGAAGTGCTAATGGTTGCAAGATCAGGAAAGGTTTCCCCCAGGATGCAGAATTGGTATTGAGCCTTGAAGGAAGTGAAGAATTCTGTCTAGCAAAAGTTAGAAGTGAGTGCCTTGTGGGTAGAGGAGAGAGCCTTTGTGAAGGTCTAGAGGCTAGAAAGAAAAACAATTTCAAAGAATAGCAAGTAGGTTGGTCTTATTAGAACACAGAGTGAAGGATAATGATGTGAAACAAGTATGAAGAGGTAGAGCTGAACCAGATTGAGAATAGTTTGAAGATTTTATCTATCATAAGATGATATATATTCTAAGAATAAAAAAATTAATTTAGTCATATTCATCATAATAGTTTGAAATGCATCTCAATTGACTTGTGTTGAAAACTTCCATTGTCCTTCCAACATAAGTGTTTTGTTTCTTTTTGGGGGGTATGGTAGATCGTATTTGTCATTTTCCCATTATTTTGTGGCAACTTGAAATTATCCCAAATACAAAACTAGCAGTTACCTATTGTTAATTTTATTTCTCAAATGTTTGATCACATATGAAATCCTTAGATTTGGAGTCAGTTTTAAAACTGTCAAGATTTCTTCCTTCTTACTCAGTTAAAAAGATATTAGAGGAGATTTGGGGGGAGTGGCTTAGAAATGGACAACCAGGGGCTTGAAAACAACAACAAGCATGTATATAGCATCTGCTTTTTGCCAGATACTGTGCCATGCATTTTACTAAAATTATCTCATTTGATCCTCACAGTCACCCAAAGACCATTTAACTACAACCAAGAGAGCTTAAATGAATTGTCCAAGGTCTCACAGCTAATAAGTATCTGACTACAAAGCTGCTGTCAGACCTTGCTTTTATAAAGTAATTTGTTCTTACAAAATGTTTTCTTTGTATTTTCTTATTTGATTCTCACAACTAATTGCAATATTACTTTTTGTTGTTTTTGTTGTTGTTTAGTCATGTCAGTCATGTCTGACCCCATTTGAAGTTTTTTTTTTTTTGATAAAGCTACTGGAGTGGTTGCTATTTCCTTCTCCAGCTCATTTTGTAGATGAGAAAACTGAGGTAAACAGGGTTAAGTGACTTGCTCAGGGTCAAACATTTGTCAAGTCCCAGGCGAATTTGAATTTAAATCCTTCTGACTTCAGTCTTAATGCTATTTACTATGCCACCTAAGCTATCCCCATGATACAAGTAGTACATCTGCTACCAGCATTTTATTTCTAGTATATATGTTTGCAAGACCTCCACATAAAAAGTAAAAGAAATAAATGAAATGTGTAAAAAACTGAATGACATAGTGGATAACTGGACTTGGCGTCCTACTTCAAATTCTATCTCTGATACCAGCTACATAATCCAAGTTACTTAATGACTCCAAATCTGTTTCCTCGTCTGTACAATGGGGGGGAAATTATCTCCTACTCCATGAGGTTGGTGTAAGAATCAGATATGATAATATGAATAATGTACTCTGCAAACCTTAAAGCTTATAGAAATGTAATCTATTATCACTTGGTTTTAAAATATTAGAGTAGAATTTAGATGATGCCACAATGAAAGTTCAGGAAGTTCATTTTCACTCATAGCAAAAGTTACAATAAGAACTTACATCTTTAAAAGTACTTTGAAATATTATTTTATTTTATTTATAAATCCATTCTCTGAAATTAGTAATACACATGATATTGGGGCTTTCAATCCAAGCACAAGTGTGAAAAT
Source organism: Myrmecobius fasciatus (assembly GCA_023553655.1). NCBI lineage: Eukaryota > Metazoa > Chordata > Mammalia > Dasyuromorphia > Myrmecobiidae > Myrmecobius > Myrmecobius fasciatus. Next base: position 129,550 of record JAJPUD010004730.1, on the reverse strand, counting down.
GAATGAGAGGCAGCATGGCCTATGCTATGAACTGACCATAGTCAGTGTAAAGAGAGCTCATCTCCTAGTCATAAGACATGGTCAGTTCAAGTCTTGCTTCTAACTAGAATAGCCCTTGATGAGTCATTAAACCATTCAGTATTATAGGCAATACTCTATATAAGGCACAGAGCTGGTGGCAGTCTCTTTTGGTAAAGGTAAAATAGGTCAATGAAATCATACATATAGTTAGTTAAACAAAAATAAATAAATATTAGATCAGAGAAATGCAAATTAAGACAACTCTAAGGTACCTCTACACACCTGTCAGATTGGCTAAAATGACAGGAAATGATAATGATAACTGTTGGAGGGGATGTGGGAAAACTGGGACACTGATACATTGTTGGTGGAACTGTAAATGGATCCAACCATTCTGGAGAGCAAATTGGAACTATGCTCAAAAGTTATCAAACTGTGCATGCCCTTTGACCCAGCAATGTTGGACTTATATCCCAAAGAGATCTTAAAGGAAGGAAAGGGACCCACTTGTGCAAGAATGTTTGTGGCAGCCCTTTTTGTAGTGTCTAGAAACTGGAAACTGAATGTATGCCCATCAATTGGAAAATGGCTGAATAACTTATAGTATATGAATGTTATGGAATATTATTGTTCTATAAGAAATGACCAGCAGGATGATTTCAGAGAGGCCTGAAGAGACTTGCATGAACTGATGCTGAGTGAAATAAGCAGAACCAGGAGATCATTATACACAGCAATAGCAAGACTATATGATGATCAATTCTGATGGACATGGCTCTCTTCAACAATGAAATATTTCAAACCAGTTCTAATTGTTCAGTGAAGAAAGCCATATACACCCAGAGAGAGGGATATGAAATGTGGACCACAACATAACATTTTCATGCTCTCTATTGATATTTGCTTGCATTGTATTTCCTTTTTCTGATTCTTCTTTCTTGTAGATCCAATTTTTCTTGCACAGCAAGGTAAGTGTAAAAAATATGTATACATATATTCAATTTGTTAAGTATTTTAACATAATTAACATGTAGTAGACTTCCTGCCATCTAGGGGGTAGGTGGGGACTAGGGGGAAAAATTTTGTAACAGAAAGTTTTGTAAGGGTAAATGATGAAAAATTACCCATACATATGTTTTGCAAGTAAAAGCTTTAATAAAATAAATAAATATTAGATTTAAAAATTAGAAAATAATAAAAATTAGGAAACAGATTTTGAAATTACTTATTTGAGACAAAGGAAAGGTGTAAAAGCAAGCTAGTTTTTGACAAAGTTAACTATCCTAGTGGAGGATAAAATTTATGACAACTGAATTTCAAACATTCAAAACTCTTTATGGGGTATGGCTGACATTGGTATGACTTCCTACCCCTGGAGTACTTTTCATAGTTATAATTAGAAATTTATATATCTCAGGTAAACTCCAAAAATTAATTTGAAATGGACAAGGAAGACATTTAATGAGGGGAAGCAGCAACTATAGAATACTAGGTTACTGTCAGCTATGAAGTAGATTCTTATCTTAATGTATTAATTTTTTTGTTACAAAATGTTTAGGTCAGTTATTTATTTACATTTTGTATTCAAGAAACCTAATCTGATGATGGGGAAGGCTTGTAACTCATAGCTTTTGAGAAGAGGGTTGAATAAAGATTAAAGTCAAACTTATAAATCCCCCCCCCAAAAAAAAAACACAAACCTTAAAGTACTATGTTATTACTAGGAGGGACTTTAGGTATCATCTGGTCCAATGCCTCAAATGCCTTTATTTTACAAAGGAGGATACTGAGACCATAGAAAGGGTTGGTGGCTTGCCCAGATCCACAGGGGAAAGCTCTTTCAACTCTTAAATTGAGGCTGAACTGAGTTGGAGTTGAATGGATACAAATCTAATAGATGCACAAATTGTTAGAGCTATAAAAGATCTAAGATATCACTTTGTGCAACCTCTCTCAAATTCAGAGGAAGAAATATACAACCAGAAATTATATCAAATATTGACTAGAATCCATTTCGGCCAAGTTGTTGAAATTTGACTTGGGATAGTGAGGTCAGAGAAGGAGACAGGACTTTAGGAAAAATGATTCTTAGCAGGTGGCTTATTGCTATTCACTAGATTGCCAGATCTAAGTGATGACCTCTATCCTCAGGAAGTAAAATTTTCTGCTAAATGGTCCTTGAAGGACCAATGTTGTTGGCACTGAAGAAACTAAATTCACCCGACAGAACCTCCCTTCTCACTCCTAAATTATGTCAGAGCTCCTATCCCAAATGTCTATATTAACTTAAAATGCCAATTGAGCAGATCTCTCAGTTAAAATCCACTCCTGCCCTGATCCACACCTTTCTCTCATCCACTTAGTATGGCCAAAGCCCTTCCCTTGCTCCAGCAATGAATTTCTCCTCTCTTTCTTTAGATTTGTAGAACTAGGTCAATGACCCTTTAAAAGTTCTTCCTTGGAGGAAAATATCTGCTTTGGGACAAAGCCCTGATATTATTACAGTTCTTTCATATAATAAATATTGATTTGCATGTGTTTAACCTGAAAAGAATTGGGGGAGGGATATACAAGAGTAGATTTTTATTTTTAAACCAAGGTCAACAGAAAGAAAATATATGTCTAAATATGTTGAGATATGCATAACTCCTTATTTCATTCTTTATTTTAATCTTAAGACCATAAAAAGTGAGCTATCAAATTTAATTGAGTGTGTATATATAGAGAGGGGAAGAGAGGTACAGACAGACAGACAGACATACACACACACACACAGAGAGAGAGAGAGAGAGAGAGAGAGAGAGAGAGAGAGAGCTTAATTGTATTTAAAATAAATGTACCCTTTAGAAATAACTTGTTGAATTGGTAGCACTGAGATGGGGGATGCTGAATATTATTGTCCCCATTTTTCAGATAAAAAAATTGAAATTCCAAGAAGTTCATTTGCTTTTTTAAAGTTATAGTAGTAAGCCAATGAGAAATTCCAGGAATGCAATACAGGGCTTTAAACTTCAAATCCAATTTTTCTTCCAATTATATGATGTTATTTTTAAAAAATATTACACAGATACTAAAGAAGAAAAAAGTTTCTAACAGTTTATTGGTTATGAGGAAGGAATTGATAGAAGATAAGAGAAATAAAGGAAAAGATACATGTAGAGAAAAAAAAGATTTAAGTAAAGAAAAAAGTTAACTGTGTAGAAAATAATAAAAAGAAATTATCTAAAAGCACTTGAGTAACAGTGTGGAATAAATACTATTGTTTTCTTCCTACCAAAAAGAATATGCTAGTGAGCTCCAAAATAAGAAAAAGTATGAGGAGATTATCTTAGTCTGGACATCCTGAATTTAGAATGATGACTTCTTAAGGGTGAAGAACATATGTTCCTTAAAAGATCTATTTGCTGTCTTGTTTATAACTGAGGTATGAGTGATGAATAATGGATGGCAGAGACAGCACAACTATCACCATAGAAGTGACAGGAGCACTGGGATTCTTTGTACCTAATTGTGTGGCAACTAAGATAGGCTGGAGTGAAGATAAAAGAACTTTTATCCTGTCGATAACATTTCTTTGTTCCAGCCAAAGGCTTTAGTTTCCCAGTAGTAGAAACTAATAAGTGGCTTGTCCTCTCTTCTTGTTACTTATAAATAAGTACATTATGCCCATTCGAAAGCACAGTCACAATTTCTGAGATTCATTAGATTCACCTCTCTTTTCATGAGTCAGTTCAAAAGTGTTTTTCTTAAAGGCAAAATATCAAAAAATCAATAAGCCAAGAGTTTACTATGTGCTAGGGACTATGTTTCATTCAGGAGGTATAAATGCATAGACCTAGAGGTCACCTAGATGGCACAGTAGATAGTTATGGATGTGCAATCAGATATTAGCTAGCTATGTGTTCCTAAACAAGTCACTTAACCTCATTCAATTTCAATTTTCTGTTCTATAAAATGGTGACAATAATCACCCACTTTACAGAGATGTTGTGAGACTCAAAAGAGATTAATTGTAACTTCAATAAGCACATAGTACATAAGCACAAAAAGCACACAGTAGCAGATTCTGAAATTAGAGCCCATCATTTTTGATTACCATTATAGTGGTTTCCTAAACTAGGTGGCATGGTGGATAGAGTGCAATATCTAGAGTCAGGAAAACTTAAATTCAAATCTGCTGTCATAAATTTATTAGCTGTGATTTTGTTGTTCATTTATTTCAGTCATGTCTGATTCTTTTTTTGAATAAATTTTATTTACATTTTTTATTTTATTTACAAAACATATGAGTGATTTTTCTACATTGACCTTTGCAAAAACTTTTTTTCCCAAGTTTTTCCCCTCCTTCCCCCCACCCCTCACCCCTAGATGACAGGTAATCTAATACATGCTAAATAGGATAAATTATATGACAAATACAATACATGTATACATATCTATACAGTTATCTTACTGCACAAGAAACATCAGATCTAGAAAGAGAAGAAGAAAAAAACAACCTAAGAAGGAAAACAAAATTCATGGAAATATTCATAGAAAGCGTTAAAATGCTGTGTTGTGGTTCACACTCAGTTCCCACAGGCCTCTCTCTGGATGTATATGACTATCTTTATCGCTGAACAATAGGAACTGGTTTGAATCACATCATTGTTGAAGAGAACCATGTCCATCAGAATTGATCATCATATAGTCTTGTTGCTGTATATAATGTTCTCCTGGTTCTGCTGATTTCACTCAGCATCAGTTCATGCAAGTCTCTCCAGGCCTCTCTGAAATCATCCTGCTGGCCGTATCTTATAGAACAATAATATTCCATAACATTCATATACCATAATTTATTCAGCCATTCTCCAATTCATGGGCATCCTTTCAATTTCCAGTTTCTTGCCACTACAAAAAGGGCTGCCACAAACATTTTTGCACATGTGGGTCCCTTTCCCTCCTTTAAAATCTCTTTGGGATATAGGCCCAGTAGAAACACTGCTGGGTCAAATGGTATGCACACTTTGATAACTTTTTGAGCATAGTTCCAAATTGCTCTCCAGAATGGTTGGATCCGTTCACAGTTCCACCAACAATGTATCAGTGTCCCAGTTTTCCCACATCCCCTCCAACAGTTATCATTATCATTTCCTGTCATTTTAGCCAATCTGACAGGTGTGTAGTGGTATCTCAGAGTTGTCTTAATTTGCATTTCTCTGATCAATAGTGACTTGGAGCACCTTTTCAAGTCATGTCTGATTCTTAACCATCAATCCCATTTGGCGTTTTCTTGGCAATGATATTGGAATATGCTTCCCCAGCTTATTTTACAAATAAGGAAACTGAGTCAAACAAGGTTAAATGGTTTCCTCAGGATTACACAACTAGTAAGTATACTGAAAGATCTTAGCAAAATAAAGCATTCTATGTGAGGACAATAATTTGCGAGGGGAGGATCTCATTTGCTGGGGCTTGCACTGACTATTTCCAGTTGATGAGCTGGTACTACTCTATTACATTCTTCTGATAGGCTGTTCTGGATGAAAAATCTTTAAATCCTCAGCTCATAGTTATAGTAGTTGAGTAGGAGCCTTATTATAAAGAGTATAGGAAAGAACAATACAAACTCTCTTGGTAAAGTCATGACAATGTCCGGGCCAAGAACTTAAGAGTATTCCTAATGCCTCACTCCTCTAATTTCATCATTTTCAAAATCCAATGCCTCCAGTCTTCTGTTTTCTTTTCCTCTCTTTTTTTTATTTGTATACCATCACTGAATTACTTTTATTTACTTGGACTTTTACAACAACCTCCTAACTTGGCTCTCTCCTCCCAGAGAGGACTGCCAAATTCATCTTAAAATAAATATATGTGTGTATACATATATATGTATGTATGTATGTATATAAATAAACACATACATAGAAAGATGTTTTTAATCATAGAGGTGTTTTTTTTAAACTCAATTGCTCCCTGTTGCTGATTGTTCATCAGGCAACATAGAATGGTGGTAGGTGGAATACAAGAAGAGTTGTAAAGTTCCTTCAAGATCTAGAGAGATAATCACATAAAATCAAATTACTTATCCAGAATTTTAAGTCCTTCTATCACCTGACTCTTTTCCCTTTTCAGCCTTAGAAGCTATTCTCAAGTTGAGTCAAATAGGAGAGATCACTGATTTCTATATTTGCCTCACACCTCCCTGCTTCTGTGCATAACTTGAACCCAGGTCTTCCTGGTTCAAAAACCATCTCTGTGTTCATTTTATTATCCTGTTTTTCAGTGACAATAATAGCTGATTATTATTTAGGTTTATAGAACATGTTACACATAATATCTCATTTGATATTTATTGCTTTGTTAAGTAGATAGAATAGATGTTTATACTCTGATGTTAAGTGAAGAAAGCTGATCATGGATCTAAAACCCAAAGTCACAGACTTAGTTAATAGAAGAAGTTAGAATATAGCTCACATCCTTTGACTTCAAATCTAATTCTCAACATTAATGGAAGAGTTAGAATATAGCTCACATCCTTTGACTTCAAATCTAATTCTCAACATCAACATGAAGTTCCAAATCAAGAAATAGAATACAAAAATGATCAACTGACCCCCCAAAAGCCAGAAAAACAGCAAAAAAAAAAAAAACTTGATCTTAAAAAGCTACCATGGTGACAGGGAAGATCAAGACCACAAACTTTTCTGAACTCAATACAGAATGAAAACTCTCCTTTTTATTCTTTTCTATTGTTTTATTTTTGTGTGTTTTCCTTTGCAACATGACTAATAAGAAAATATGTTTTTCATGATTTCAGATGTATAATCAATATCAAATGCTTGTCTTATGTGGGGGTGCTCTTATGGAAAAAAAGAAAGAAAATTTGGAACTCAAAATAAAAAAACAATAATTGTTACAAAATGTTTACATGTAATTGGAAAATATTTAATGAAAATATAATTCAGAAAAATATGTCTTCTTATTGGGTAACACCATATGGTCAATCTTTTAAAAATGTGCTTCATCTATTGCTGTCTTGATTTCTGAGTTAAATTTTATTTCTTCTAACATATTAATTTTGTACATGTCTTTAGGAACTCTGTCTCAATTATAAACTGAATAATAATATTGAAAGTCAAGTTAAATTTTAATTATAATTTTAACTTTTTTCCAATTTGATATTTTAGTGCATAATTTTAATGGACAATTAAAAACATCAAATTATTTTACTTCCAAATTTGCGAGCATTTTTCGGTAATTGAATATTACCAAAATGTGAAATTTTTGTTGTAGCACTTAATGTTTGAGAAATGTCCTTATTTTCTTGGATTTTCATTGAGTGGGCAACAATATTAATGTTACATAGTCAGGAAACAACCTGTTTGAAATTAGAAAGAATGGTATTTGTCAAACATTTTCAAATAAGTAAAGTATTAGTTAAGATTTGGAAAGTTAGTCTGAAAAAAAATTGTCCTTGTTCTTGATATGAACAATAAGATGGAGAACATAGTCCCCACTTATATAAAAGACAAAAACCCAAGAGATAGAGTAATTTCAGCTCACTCCATAGGCCATGAATGCAAATGTCTTAACAAGGTAATAGCCTTGTGAATTAACAATGCAGATTCTGAATTCCTAGTCTTATCTCAACACTCCTCATCCACAACCTCCACACTTAGGCAGTGAACAAAAACTACTCACTGGTTTGGGCTCAGAGATCTACTCATTAATTTCTATGATGTTACTTCACAATCTATTGGCACACACTATCCTTGACTTTTTAGCTTTTAAGCCCTTACAGTAAGTGAGACTTTAAATCTTTACAGCCATGTGTGGAGGTAGGATAATTATGAAGGGTAGAAGAGTTCAGGAACACACAATGATCTGCCTGCACCAAGCATGAAGGAAAGGAAACTGGAAATCAGCTGGGTCCAGTCCTGTCACCCAGAAAAAAACATCATATAGCAGAGCTTGAAGCTAGTACAAAGTAGGTTCGGAAAATTGAAAGGAAGTTGAAAGTACTTTTAAAGTCCAGCCCAAGGGGTAAACCCTCTATAGATTAATGTTGTCTATTAGCCATAGCTATATAAATGCACCTTCCTATAAGTGTGCATAGTTTTTATGGGCCTTAAGAAGTTGAAACATTCTAAATTTGATCAAAAGCTAAAGAACAAAAGTCAATTTGCTTCTATATTTTATGAAACTTAGAATTTGGGAAAAAATGCTCAAATTCTTGGAACCTAAAATTAAATTACTTCTGTTGTTACACAAGAGGATTTTTAAATGCCTTGTCATCTCATTTGGTGTTATCCAAGTGAAAGATAGCCTGAAATCATAGAATGAACCTTGACTTTTAAGTTAGAGGTGCTATCTCTATTAAAATCTCACCTCTGATAATTATTATCTATGAAACACTGGACAAAGGGCAGCAAGTTTGAGGCTTGGAGTTAGAAGACCAGAATTCAAATTTGACTTCAGATACTCACTAGCTGTGTGACCCTGGGCAATCACTTAATCCTATTTGCTTTCTTTATCTGCAAAATGAGCTGGAGAATGAAATGGCAAACCACTCCTATATCTTTGCCAAGAAACCCCTCAAAAAGGGTTAGGAAGATTCAGATATGAAAAATGACTGACAGGCAAATCATTTAATCTCTCTGGGACTTTGTTTTCTAATGTGTAAAATGTGGAAGAGTAGATGGCCCTGAGGCCTCTTCCAGCACTAGATGTGTGATTTTATGAAGTATGATTAAGAATGTAAAAATGTAAATTAATTGAGGAAGATGTTATTAGTTCATCTTTTCTGCCTCAGAAATCAACTTATTTTTTTCAATTCTCTTGGTACTATGTACAGTTGCTTGGGAACAAATTACAACAATGACAGTTAATTGGAAGGATGACTCATTAATCTTTATCAAGAAAAAAATATTAGAAATCAGTTGTATTTGCTGTGAAAATGGACTGACTTTTATATGCATATCTAAAGTACTCTATTAATCTAGTTACTGTGTTAAAAAGTATCAAGCAACCAGCATTTATAAATCCTATATAATATATGACATTGTTCTAGGCACCAGGAATACAAAAATAAAATATGAAACAACGCTTATCCTCAAGGAACTCATATTCTATCAAAGGAGATATACATACACCATTGAAAAAAAATAAGATAAAACTATAAATAAGTAATCTTTTTTAAAAAAATAATGCATAAAGTAATTTGCATCCTAGCTTTTTTGTTTTCTTTTATTCATGCCTTTTTTTAATACCTCAGTCACTTCCTCATGTTTTCCCTAAAATAAGTATCCTTTGAAACACAGAAAAAAAATAGTTAAGCAAAATCAACTCAATTCATAACCACACCTCACAGTATATACAACATTGGCACCTGTATTCCTCTTTCACTTTTTTACCAAGAATATGATAATATATTTTAGTATCTGGCTTCAGTTCAGGATTTCTTTTTGCTTTTGATTTGAGTTCAGCTAGGTGGCACTGAAGTCAGACTCATATTTCTGAACTAAAAATTGGCCCAGACATTTAGTAGATGTATGAACTTTAACTCAGTTTCCCCATTTGTAAAAAGATCTGGAGAAGAAAATGGCAAACAACTAACCACACCTTTAGTATTTTTTTAATATAATCGGAGACCTCCTAGCTGTACATTCCCCAATTCAAATACATCTTTTCATTTTTCCTCTATATTACAATAGAACATTTCTTAAAGCATAATAATCTATTATATAAATAGATAAATATATACATATATATATCAAATTCTGTTCAAATGTTCCTCAATTGATAGGCATCAGCCACTTTGTATTCAATATTGTTGTTGCTGTTTGTTATTAGAAGAAATGTAACTGAATATTTTGATATTTTATATATATATACATGCAATCTTTCTGTTTTCTTTGATTATATTGATAGTGGGAAATTCTGAATTAAAGAGTAGAACTAATTTAATATTTTTTCTTTTACACTTCCAAAATTTTTTCACCTCTAACAACAATATATTAGTGTGTCTTTCTTATCATATTTCTTGAGTGATGATTTGCATATTGTAGCATATTTTTTAATTTGGGAGGAATAAAGTGAAACCTCAGAGTTATTTTAATTTGTCTTCCATTTTTTATTTGTGATTGGATCATTTTATGTGGTTATTTATATTTGCCTCTCTTTTTTGAAAACTATGTTTGTGTTTTCCTTTGCTTACTTATCTATTATTTTACCATTCTACTATTAGGTATTTGCATTCATTCCAAACATATTTTAGATAACTGATACTTTTCTGATCTATTTAGTTATCTTGTCTCTCCAAAGAAAGTACTGAGAAGAAAACAACTCACATTTTTTCTGATAGTCAAATTAGTTAAATAGGAAATGTAATTTCCTAATCATCAAAAAACATCCAACGTCACAAAACAAAAGCAATTTATAGAACGATTCATGCAGGTTTTATGCATAACAAACAACTGTTAACAATATAGTACTAATAGATACATTGAATCTTTAATTTGTCCTGATACAGTGATATATACTTGCAATGATTGCTTCGGGGGATGATGAGACTGATAGATAACCCAGGAGTTCTGAATTGTGGAATTGCCAAAGCTTTTCTACCGTTTTCACGAAATATGACACTAACATGATAAGCACCTGAAAGCAGGTCAGCAGGACACCTAGAAAGGAGCTAATAGATTCAAGTCAGAAGTAAAGATTAAACATTTCATTCTAATCAGCAATCACATTGTTTCATGAATGCCCACTGAACTTCTAACCTGGGTAAGCTAAGTAGTTCAACCAGTTTCCAAAAGAAAGAGTAAAGCTGGGGTTGGAAGAGGGGAGGAAAAAGAAAGGAAGAAAGAAGAGAAAAAAAAGTATTATATTCATATTTACTATAATTTTTTTTCCTGACATGGAAATTTTTACTATACTAGTTATGTGGGAAGGGGTTACTAGTTCTATAAAGCTGTGGAAGAGTATACCTCCTACATATGAAATGATACTTTTCTATATTCTAAGTGAGTATCATGAATGAAAAAGCATAATGTTATTGATAGAGTGATTCACTAATTTTTTTCCTCACGCTGAATTCACCACAGTGCATCTGACTTCCAAAGCAATGTCACCTGTTCAGAGGAAAAAAATAATCAGAATCTTTGTTACTCTTTCTATTCATATCCTCTTTCTCTATACTCTCCCAGGAGGGTTGTTAGTGGAAGTATTGTAATTTGCTAGCATATTCTTAGATCAAATTAATGGTATTAAAAATAGGTCACTTTTATCAAAGTATTTTTGCCACCTATAAGCAGCATCCCATGACCTCTTAATATAGGCATGACCAAAAAAGAAGGAAAAGGCTCAAAATTAATTACAAGGTTATAACTATTGCTGACCTTGTGACCTTGTGATTATCATTAGCCATACTTTTGAAGCCCCTAAAAAGTTCCTACTCTGTTTTAAAAATCTCATGAATCTGATATACATCTACAGGCACAAGGCTTTCCCAGGGACCTGCAAAAAAGGAGACCCCCCACATAGATAAATAAGGATAATCAGCCAGAAAATTCAAATCCTGAGAGCTACAATGCTTTACCACAGAGAGAGTTCATATGACTTTCTCTTCTTCCCAACAATACTACCAGTGAAGAGTTGGTTTAAAGCCCAGCTTCTTAAACTGTAGGTTGTGACCCTATGTGGAGTCTCATAATTTAATGTGAGGGCCACAAATTTATGATTATGAGTAATTATTTGATTTGTATACCTATTTTATATACCTATATGCCCAGAGTCATATAAAAATTTCTTGAACAAAAAGGGGTTTTGAGTAGAAAAATTATAAACCCTGGTTTAGAGAATATAGGCCAAGAAACCTGGGGTTTTCTCTGTTTTTATATGCAGTCTTGGGTTTAATTTCAATGAGAGAAAGCCCAATTACCTTGTTATGACAACTAGCAACAGGTATTACCTTTCTGCACTCACAGCTTAATTAATGTCTTTCTATTTGTAGCATGAAATTCATTCTTATTTCATTTATTCCAAAATGTATGATAGTGCATTGGTACACACATGGAATATCACTTTCTTGTGATATGTAATGTAAATGAGATATCTTACAAGTAATATAAAATAAATATCAAGAATTAAATTCCCTAATGATAGTCTTAGAAGGAATACTTTCTTCTCTTTTATTAATTTATGAAGCTGATGGTTTTATATTTCACTATACCTAGCCCGTTATCTTTCTTAAAAGCAGTGGTAGAGAATAGATAGGAAATGATTAGAATCCTCAGAGTCCTTACATTTCTCAAAGGCTACTCAAGCTATAATAAAAATAATATAATTTGGATTATGCAGCAATCCTCTGAGTGCAGTTCCTTTCCGAATCAACCTTAATAACAGTTTGCTATTCTAAAAATGCAGCAAATTATCATCTAATTCATTTAAAATCCATAAATTAATAGAAGCTAACTTTTATGTAGCACTTTAAAGTTTGCAAAGTGTTTTACATGCATGTTCTCTTTAGAGTCTCACAACAATCCTTTGAGGCAGGTGTTATTATGCCCATTTTTCAGTGGATGTAATGGAAACTGAGTTGTTAATTAACTTGCATCATATCAGATAGATAATAAATGTCTGTGGTGAAATTTGAGTTCAGGTCTTCTTGACTCCAAGTCTAGCCTTCTATCCATTCTTCTACCTAGCAACCTAAAATATATGATAGATTAATGATGAAGATCTAAAAAAAAAAAGAAAAAATCAATGTATAAAATAAGGAGTAATGACTTGGAAAAGGCAAAGAGATTGATCTTGATCTTGACTTCAAATGTATTTTGCCTCTTTAACTTGAAGAATTCCTTTGATTTCCTTGGCTTCAGGGATCAGGGAGCAAATGTTGATTATATGTATATGCTGACCTTGCTCTTATACTTATCCTGTCCTTTTCTATTATCTAACATCTCTTGTTTTTCACTACCTTTTCCCCAATGATTTTCTAGCTTTAAAAATTCTTTACTACTGTTTGTTCTGTATTATTTATCTTTTCTCTTTCACTGATTTTTGAGAATGTTGATCTATACATATTACTACTTTTTTTTTCTTCATTTTGTCCCTCTTTAAGTCTTTATGAAAGCAGCTAGGTAACAACAGTGAATAGAGTGACACACCTAGAGTCTAGATGACTCATCTTCCTGAGTTCAAATCTGGTCTCAAACACTTACTAGTTGTATAATCCTGGGCAAGTCACTTAACTGTTTGCCTCAGGTATCTCATCTATAAAATAAGCTAGAGAAGGAAATGGCAAACTACTCCAGTATCTTTACCAAGAAAACCCCAAATAGGGGTCATGAAAATCTAGACACCATGGAAAACAATTGAACAACAGCAAAATCATCATAATCTGCTTGTTTTTCCTATCATTCTACTGAAACAATTCTCTTGAAGATCACCGATGGGTTTCTATATCATTCTAGTAATTTTTTTTCAGAATATATTTTATTACTCCCTGTTTTTCAAACTGTCTCTGCTCTTCCTCTATGATATTATATTGTCCAGTTTTCCTCTCCATTTCCTTTTCAATATAATCCATAACACTCTTTTTACCCTTTAGATTCTTTCTCAAATAATTCATCTATTCTCATAATAATAGTAATAAATGACATGTATGTAGCACTCTAAGGTTTACAAAGTACTTTGCACACATTCTCTTATTGGACCCTACCAATAACACTGCAAGATAGAGACTTTTATCCTCATTTTAAAGAAACTGAATGTCTGTTGTCACCCTAAACTCAAGATAACCAAAAATGATTTTTTTCCTTAAAATACTTTCTCCTATGAACTTCCCTGTCTCATTCAACACCACCACAATTTCTTTAAGTCAACTTTGATTGTCTTTCCTTTATATTCAGTCAAGTGCCTAAATCTGCTTATCAGAATGACTGAGAATGCCTGATAGTCCCTCACCAGAGCAGAGGCAAGGTAACATATTTTTTGTAAGAAGCTACCAAGGTCAAGCTGAGTGAGTTTGAAACTGAAGAGAGGACTTCAATTCCAAAGTCAAAGAAAAAGGCAGTAGCAAAAGCTTGACCCAAAAGTTAAATGAATTGCTCCTGGTCACATATCTAATATCAGACATAGGACATTATTATGTCACATGTATACTATTTTATGGAAGAACATATACTAATTATCAGTTACTTTAATTTTCCATATAAACAGAGTCTGTTTAAATTTGATTTTGTTTAAAAAATTAAATAAATAAATAAATAAATTTGATTTTATTGTTATTACTTGGTTATCTAAGATTAAAGACATTGGAAGTTTAGCTGTTGCATATTAGTAGAGCAAAATTAATTCAGAGCATCTTGTACTATAAAATATTTTAAAACTTTAAGCATTAGTCACAAAATAGAATAAAAAATTGAGAAATTCTGAAGGAAATGCCTAGTACTCATGGATTAAAATAAAAAAATCTCTACTTAATGCCTCACCTTAAAGATATCATATACAATAGACAATAAATAGAACAGTTCCTAAGAGACCCTTATAGTATATTTAGTGTTCCTGAAATTTCTATATATTTGCAATTTGGTGAATTATAGCAATCTATCATCTTTTAAAGAAAAATTGTCCCCCTTCCCTGCTTTTAAAAATACATCATAATATTTAATTTTAAAAAAAGAATTGTAATTAATTATATCATAATATAGTATATATATAATATACATAATTATATGAAATTATATTTTGTTATATATAATTATAATTGTGTTGTTAAGTTTTTTGTTTGTTTTAAGAAGGAAGAAGTTTGGAAAATTTTCCAGGTTCCTGGAAGACAGAGAATGATCCACAGAGCACTGTTTTTTGTCATGTATTTGATTAGTGCCAGATAATATGATTACATGATCATAGATTAGAGTTGGAGACCACTCACACACTTCTGCTATTTACTGCTTATGTGACCTTGGCAAGAACACTTTCTTTTGTGGGTATAGATTTTCTTCTCTGCAAAAATGAAGTATAACTCAGCATAACTAAATCAAAGAAGCTTTTCAAGTTGAAATCCTGTTAGACAATTTTGTTTTATACGGTCCTTTAAGATTTGCAAAGTGCTTTTTTTACTATTTTATTATATTATCTCATTTAATCATCTCAACAAATCTGGGAGGTAGGTACTATTGTTATTTCCATTTTATAATGGAGGAAACAGTCTGAGATCTTGTGCCAAATATATACTACTTCTAAGAATAGAGACATTGGAAGTTTAGCTGCTGCATATTAGTAGGCCAAAATGAATTCAAAGCATCTTGTACTATGAAATATTTTAAAACTTTAAGAATTAGTCAGAAAATATAATTAAAAGTTGAGAGATTCTGATGGAAATATTTGAGGCAGAATTTAAATTAAGGTTTTCCTAACATTTTCTAACACTTTATTTACTATACTACCAAGCTAGCATTATTGAGTGCACTGAGATTCAGAAAAGTCAGAGTTGAGAATTCCTCCTTTTATTGTTTCAAATATTAGTAGTAGACATGATTATTGACCAGTGGCTTAGCTATCACATACATTAGAATTTTGGTAAATTTGTAGTAAGCACTACATAAATGCTAGTTTTAATTGTTAATATTATTCATAAACTGTGAGTGTAAAATTCTAGACTCTGAGAGTTAGAAGAGAAGCAAGAGATTATCTAGTAAACTCCCTACCTTAATCTCATGAATCCCTTTAATAGTATCTCACAAGAAATCTCAGGATTCGATTGAATATCTCCACTAATAATGAACTAGTTGCTTAATTTTCTAATAACTTTAGTTATAAATCAGATATAAAACTACAGTTGTATCTGTTATAAATATCTCCAAATTACTATTGGCACAAATAATATTTAATAAATATCATAAATAGTATTTACTTTTTTAAAAATTGATTTAACCAATAGCAGGTTGACTTTCTATGGTAAACTGTTGCAAGGATATGGATACTCACAAAGGATGGGTAGGTATGGATAGATTGCTTAGAAAACTCCCAAATCCATGAAATCAAAGCTTCATTTTGCATATTTGAATATTTATAGCTTTGATTTTTTTCAATATCTTCATTTCCCAAGTATGGGTAATGTTTTATTAAGAATGATCCACATAAAAGGGATTTAATTTGCTTCTGCTAAGCAAAACAAAACAAAAACAAATTATTAAATGATAAAACCACAAAGAATATGACCTAGTAACAATTTATTCAATGCTTGCTCTCTCTCTCTCTCTCTTTCTCTCTCTCTCTCTCTTTCTCTCTCTCTCTCTTTTTCTCTCTCTCTCTTTCCCTCTTCCTCTTTTCCTTTCTCTCTCTCTGCCTCTGTCTCTCTGTGTCTCTCTCTTTTCCCCCTCTCCCCCTCTCTCCTTCTTCTTTGTATGTGGAATTTTTATTTGTTGACGTGTCTAGTTCATAGTTATTGTTTGTTTTTTAAGACAATTAAGGAAAAAGAAAAAAAAAATATGACCTGGTAAGGCTTTATTTCATATTCTTGAGCCTCATTGTTTTCACTTTTAAACAAAAGATGATTTCAGAATTTCAATGGGAACAAGAACTTCCTTTCTTGGATCACTTGGGACTTGGTGAAGCCTCTCCAAAATCCATGTTTAGCACAGTTCTAAAAAGTTGGGGTCTAGTCCAAGAACTTTGAAATAATCACCTTTTAAAGGGAAATAAAGCTAAATGAGCATAAATGGCAAAGTAAAAAAAAGATTTGTAGTGTACTTAGCCCACTCAGTCATTAATAACCTAATTAGGTTAGAAATCATTCACCTGAAAATGTCCACAGAGATTGACTTTCCTGATTTCTCAACTCATCTGTCTCCATATTTCAGCAAAAAATGATCACTTATAATGATTTTGAGCAGAGTGAATAAGGCTAGGCAGGGGTCAGTTGATAGCCTTTCAATTCATTTGACTTTCACTTTTCACCAGGATTCTGTAGTCCTGATCTGTCATCTTTAATTCAGTGTGATAGGAATAATTCACACCTCACTCAATTGCATTTTATTATGTCTGGATCTCTACTATCTCTACTAGATCCCTAAAAGTGATAGGATGGAATCCTATCACTCCTTACCATATATATATATATATATATATATATATATATATATATACACACATATATATATACATATATATATAGTACTATGCTTTTTTTTCTCCTTCCTTATCTCTCTCACTTTCCATTTCTTTCCTTTTCTATCCTCCTCCTCTTTACCTTTCCCTGTGAAAGCTTACTATGATTAATGATGAAGGTTTGCTTTTGCTATTGTCATTCTTGAAGAAGTTTCTATTCCTCAAGTTAAATTAAAGATTTACTAAAACTTTCATGTAGAATCTAAAGAAATTTTGGCTTATGGAAAGTATAAGATGAAACTTAAATGTTATTGAATAAAATGAAGAATTTTCTAATAGATTTGTCTAATAATGGGACAGATAGTTAAATGAAATAGTGAATGTCATTATTGGAATTGTTTGAGCAAAGAAAATACTTCATACTGAAACAAAGCCCTAGATAATTGGAAAAACATTCATTGTTCATGGGCAGGTAGATGCAGTGTAATAAAAAATGCTGAAATAAGGATATTCTCTCAGATAATAAAATGTATTGTTGTTTTGGATAAGAAATTGGACTTGCTTTTGTACTGCATTATCTTGTGCTTTCTGAAATTTGTTTAGCAGGAAAATATGCTGAACTAGCTGTCAGGAGAAATACATTATCTGTCACCTAAACTTTCTGGACTACATTTTTATCAGAGGTTGATTAGATGATTTTCTAAAATCTCTTTCAGATTTAAGAGTCCATGAACACGCACATTTCCAGAATACTTGTTTATTTTTATTTTATTTTTTTGCCAAAGATATGTATCTGAGTTTATGTATATATGTATGTGTGTATGTATGTATTCCTAAAGTGGCTAGACTGTTTAGTGATTTTATCTGTATTCTTCATTCCCTTTCACACATGTTGGTACCTTGTGGATGATATTGCCAATTCCTGAAGAGGGCTCATGGAGTTGTGGCAAGATTATGAACCAGGTTGAGGCCTGTGACTGAAGACTTTCTTAATATTTCAAGCATTATTTGAGTACTGAAGACATCTTGGGAGCACGAATAAATCCATGAGTCTTTAGTTCGTTATACAAGGGCAAACAAAAATATGTGATACTGTTAGAAACCAATCAATAACAATTACCAATGGATGAATAAATTAGCATTATAGAATCAGCATTTTCAAAATAACTACAGGATCTGTGGCTGTGAACTAACTACTTAAATTCTATATAGGTGTAGATTCTGTTTTCAAAGTTACTTTGTCCGTGTTCAAAAAGAGTTGCAGGTAGCAATTCTTTTCCACATTATTTATTTGGAATAAGTGGGAACTAAAATGAGTTTCTTGCTTGGTATTTTTAAAGAACTCTTGATGTATAGTGGTATGAGAAACTCTAAGTCTATGAAATGTGTTCATATTTGATAATTTGCATAAAGGAATCACTGGGCTTGTGGATCTGTGTAATAATTTAATTTAAGCTCATCCTATACTATTCAATCCATTTGTAATGAAAAATAATAGTGTTATCTTTTATGAATGACAGAATCAATAAAAGCATTTCAAGAGGTAGAATCCTTTTGGATATGACATTTCTTAGTATTAAAAAAAGAAACAAAACTCTAAGAAATTGTTTCAGAAATCTGCTGTGATTTTTTAACCTAAATATATACAGCATAAATTGAAGAATAAAGTATTTTGGAAGAGAACTTGCAACACAATTATAAATTAAAATGCCCTATATCTTTATGTTAAAAATGAAAAATGTTGATCAGAATTTTTTATTTTATTAGTTTGTGAAATTCTCTGATGTGTTGTCCTTAAGTATTCATAGAGCATTTCTTCTCAGTTGTAAAATATTTACATGTTTCTTTTTCTAAACATTTCTAACACCTTAAAGTCAAGTTCTAATGTATCAAAAATAATTCCATCTTTTATGTAAAAAATAACCACTACATGTATCATTTTACAAATCTAAAGATGGATTACAATAAATAAAACATTTAATTTCAAATGAAAATGTGCAATAAAAAATGTGCAAAAAAATGTGTCAAACAGGAAAAGGCGCAGTATATTGTTCAAAAATAACATCCAAATTATCAGACAGACCAGAAAATCATAACAAGTTGAAAAAGAATAGAAAATTCTGCTTTGCTATTTGGGCAAGTAACAATTGATAGTACTTTCTCTTTCTTATTAGGAGGGGGGGGGAAACTACAAGAAAACTTTTTAAAAACATGGTGTCACAAAGGAACAAATCAATCACAGAAAAATAATACTTGGAAGGTAGTATAGTATAGTATAGTAATCAATGTGAGTGTTAACTTTTGACCCTGGAGGACCTGAACTCAAATCCACTCTCTGATAATTACTGGTTGTATGACTCTTAAGAAATCACCTAGCCCTCTTGCTCATGGCAACTCTCTGAGTTGCTATGTACCTGTAACATCAGAGAAATCACAGTTCCAATCCAAACTCTAAAATTAATTAGGTCTAGTACTAATATAGCTTAATGTGAAAGACCACAGATTGCTATCATATTCAATATCCAAAGATGATCTCTTGTCTTGAAAAGGTTTGCAATTCCTTTACAACAGTGTCTAATTCTGTTAAATAAGGAAATACCTTTTTAATTATCTGTGTTAACACTGATGACTACTGTATTTTATAACCTAAAGCAAATGGATTAATAATAACCATGGTAATTTTCTCCTAGTTAACATTTACAGCGGGTTCTATTCTTGTTCACATGTGTGACTAATGCTATCTTAAAACTTGGTAATATGACCTAATGCTGTTCTTTACTATTATAGTTAGAGAATACAGAAATAATATTCTTTACCTTGGCAACTGGGCTATGTGCTTCAAGGACACATTAGGAAATAACAGAAGTTTACCTTTAGGTAACTAAGAGTTACAGTATTTTTCAACCAAAAAAAAAAAAACCCAAAAACATTTATGGTATAGATGGTTATATTTCACCACAAGTTAAAAGAAAGAAAAGGAATAGCAGAGGAAATGAAAAAAATTAAAACCTATGAATTTGTGTTTTACTTTTAGAATAATGAATCAATAATAACTCCAGGACCCTTATTTACTTTATTGAATTATAATATAGCACTTTGTCATTTTTCTAAATAGACATTTCAGTTCCAGTCCTTTTTGGTTGTAAGATTTAGCTCATGCCCTAGAGCAACACCATTTTTATAAGCCAGTATTTGTCACCCTAACACTTTGACTAGTGATCTGTTTCCATTGTAAAAAAAAATATCATCAGCTGAGAAGATGTGTATATAAGTATAAACACATACATATTTTTGCCATTCTTGCATCCAGTTAATTTAAGTAAATTGCCCATTCTCTAAACAGATTTTATTCACTAATATTTTTACCATTAGCTATTTTGGTTCTTTCAAGCTCCTCATGCTGCAGACTCCCAGGTAATTATCAGTAGTATGATGTACAGAAATGACAAAGCAGAGTTGGAAACATTTAGAATCAGAATAAAATCCATATATCCTAATCATTTGACCCAAATTGAAATATTCTCTGAATTCATACATTTCAAGTTGTATTAATGTTTTGCAGTTATCTGCACATCTAGAACCATGATTGTTGAAACCTAATGGCAGAATTTTTGAATTTATTATAATTATATTTTTAAAACTATTGAGAAATAATTTAATATAGTTGATAGTTGACTTTGAAGTCAGAAAAACCTTGGTTCAAGTTCTGTCTTTGACACATGCTAGTTGGGTGAACATGGCAAATAATTTTAATTCTCTTGATTTCCCAGGCAATGCTTCAATATAGTAAGTTGCACAGAAAAAGGCCCATTTACCTTCAGAGAGGAAATTTTCTACACTGTCCATACCAATGGAACAACCAAAAAAATGCAGTCCAAATTTATCAATTTGATTGTAGATATATTTTAGTTGAGTGCAAAAAAAGTCATTTTAAAGTAGGATAATTTTGGGAATTCTAGCAAGGACATTTATTAAAGTTTCTAAAAATGCTTGACAATTTTCATTAACTGTTAAAATATAATTTTCTGTGTCTTAAATTGTTATGCAATCTCTGCATAATCTCTTCAACAAAGGAAACCCAAAGGATTGATTGTGTGATGAACTCATTGTATGACAATCAAGATTTCAGTAACATGATTTCGGGGCCAGTTAAAACAGATTTTTTTTAATAATCTGCAAGTTTCTAAGGAAGAGTGTTAATATTCAGAAGAGAGTGTCAGAAAATCATATAGAAGTTCACAAATTGTCTTATTTAAAGTACTTAAAAACCAGGAAGAAAGTAAAATATAGATATAAAAAAGA